>JAOYRU010001666.1:42500-52500 GCA_026315105.1 Locusta migratoria | reverse complement strand
ACCCGACTCGAAGGAGAGGTCCCGCCGACGCTCGCACCGGCCGCTACGGGCCTGGCACCCTCTACGGGCCGTGGCCTCATTCAAGTTGGACTTGGACTCGGCGCGAGGCGTCGGGGTAGTGGACCCTCCCAAACACCACATGCCCACGACAGGCGGCAGCCTGCGGGGTTCGGTGCTGGACTCTTCCCTGTTCGCTCGCCGCTACTGGGGGAATCCTTGTTAGTTTCTTTTCCTCCGCTTAGTAATATGCTTAAATTCAGCGGGTAGTCTCGCCTGCTCTGAGGTCGTTGTTTTGAGAGGCTGCGCCACGTGCGACCAGTCGGCTGTGCACGCTACCGAGACACAGTACCGGTATGCGAACCGACCGGGCGACGGGGCGCGGCGCGCTACGCGCATTTCAGGAGACGCGCCGAGGCTCGCGCCCCGACACGACGCTCCCAAGTCTCCGAAGCGAGGCGGGGCGCCGAAACGCCTGCCGGCTTCAGTATACGTAGCCGACCCTCAGCCAGACGTGGCCCGGGGAACGGAATCCATGGACCGCAATGTGCGTTCGAAACGTCGATGTTCATGTGTCCTGCAGTTCACATGTCGACGCGCAATTTGCTGCGTTCTTCATCGACCCACGAGCCGAGTGATCCACCGTCCTGGGTGATCTTTTTCACAATTTTTGTCTGTTCGTTGCGTGCGCAACTGTTTGCATAGGCGGGACCGGGGCGTTTGACGGCCCCTGTTCCATTCCACATTCGTCGTACGGCTCCACACCGGAGCAGAGAGGCACTCGGGCGAAAGTCATTCAAAACCGGCGCCGGGCGCCAGGTGCCGCGGGGCCTCCCGCCTCCGGAGCTTCAGCGCTCGTACACCAGCTCAGCAGTTAGTTTTGAGACGTGCGCGTGGTCCCGCACGCGGCGCGCGCCCAGGAGGCGCAGTGTCTGTATGCGCGACAAGACACGCACATCGCAAGACATGCAGTCAAGTCGGTAATGATCCTTCCGCAGGTTCACCTACGGAAACCTTGTTACGACTTTTACTTCCTCTAAATGATCAAGTTTGGTCATCTTTCCGGTAGCATCGGCAACGACAGAGTCGATGCCGCGTACCAGTCCGAAGACCTCACTAAATCATTCAATCGGTAGTAGCGACGGGCGGTGTGTACAAAGGGCAGGGACGTAATCAACGCGAGCTTATGGACTCGCGCTTACTGGGAATTCCTCGTTCATGGGGAACAATTGCAAGCCCCAATCCCTAGCACGAAGGAGGTTCAGCGGGTTACCCCGACCTTTCGGCCTAGGAAGACACGCTGATTCCTTCAGTGTAGCGCGCGTGCGGCCCAGAACATCTAAGGGCATCACAGACCTGTTATTGCTCAATCTCGTGCGGCTAGAAGCCGCCTGTCCCTCTAAGAAGAAAAGTAATCGCTGACAGCACGAAGGATGTCACGCGACTAGTTAGCAGGCTAGAGTCTCGTTCGTTATCGGAATTAACCAGACAAATCGCTCCACCAACTAAGAACGGCCATGCACCACCACCCACCGAATCAAGAAAGAGCTATCAATCTGTCAATCCTTCCGGTGTCCGGGCCTGGTGAGGTTTCCCGTGTTGAGTCAAATTAAGCCGCAGGCTCCACTCCTGGTGGTGCCCTTCCGTCAATTCCTTTAAGTTTCAGCTTTGCAACCATACTTCCCCCGGAACCCAAAAGCTTTGGTTTCCCGGAGGCTGCCCGCCGAGTCATCGGAGGAACTGCGGCGGATCGCTGGCTGGCATCGTTTATGGTTAGAACTAGGGCGGTATCTGATCGCCTTCGAACCTCTAACTTTCGTTCTTGATTAATGAAAACATACTTGGCAAATGCTTTCGCTTCTGGTTCGTCTTGCGACGATCCAAGAATTTCACCTCTAACGTCGCAATACGAATGCCCCCGCCTGTCCCTATTAATCATTACCTCGGGTTCCGAAAACCAACAAAATAGAACCGAGGTCCTATTCCATTATTCCATGCACACAGTATTCAGGCGGGCTTGCCTGCTTTAAGCACTCTAATTTGTTCAAAGTAAACGTGCCGGCCCACCTCGACACTCGGTAAAAGAGCACCGCGGTAGGATTTCAACGGGGTCCGCCTCGGGACGCACGGGCACGCACGAGGCGGCCGCGCGCCTTCGGCTCGCCCCACCGGCAGGACGTCCCACGATACATGCCAGTTAAACACCGACGGGCGGTGAACCAACAGCGTGGGACACAAATCCAACTACGAGCTTTTTAACCGCAACAACTTTAATATACGCTATTGGAGCTGGAATTACCGCGGCTGCTGGGCACCAGACTTGCCCTCCAATAGATACTCGTTAAAGGATTTAAAGTGTACTCATTCCGACTACGGGGCCTCGGATGAGTCCCGTATCGTTATTTTTCGTCACTACCTCCCCGTGCCGGGAGTGGGTAATTTGCGCGCCTGCTGCCTTCCTTGGATGTGGTAGCCGTTTCTCAGGCTCCCTCTCCGGAATCGAACCCTGATTCCCCGTTACCCCGTTACAACCATGGTAGGCGCAGAAACCTACCATCGACAGTTGATAAGGCAGACATTTGAAAGATGCGTCGCCGGTAACGGAGGACCGTGCGATCAGCCCAAAGTTATTCAGAGTCACCAAGGCAAACGGACCGGACGAGCCGACCGATTGGTTTTTGATCTAATAAAAGCGTCCCTTCCATCTCTGGTCGGGACTCTGTTTGCATGTATTAGCTCTAGAATTACCACAGTTATCCAAGTAACGTGGGTACGATCTAAGGAACCATAACTGATTTAATGAGCCATTCGCGGTTTCACCTTAATGCGGCTTGTACTGAGACATGCATGGCTTAATCTTTGAGACAAGCATATGACTACTGGCAGGATCAACCAGGGAGCTGCCTTGCTTGCATAGCGTAGCAGCGAGGCCTGGCCGGGAGTGCATCCCGGCGGGCCCGCGCGAACACGCAGTTCGCACCAGGAAGAAGAGTCCAGGAGGAGGCGGGGGCTCCCCTGCACGATACACCTCGAAACCCTCTCAGGTCCCGGCGGCGCGCGGCGCCGGCCGAAGCACGTGGTCGGGTCCGAGAGAGGCGCAATCGCCCGGAGGACAGGCGAGTAGACGAGTTCAGAAAACCCGTGCTTCCCAACTGAGCTTGCCGCTGCCGGCAGAGGCCCCGGGAGCGTGCTGTCGTGGCATTGCCGGCGGGAGGGCAACACGGACGGCCGAGGCCGGCCGGAAGCTCCGGCGCCGGCGCCACAAGGGGCGGGGGCCGGGGCCCCGCCCCGTAGGGCGGCGTGCAGAAGCGGGCGGGCGCGGCCGAGTCACCGGCCGCCGGCCGCAGGTACAAGCCGCCGGCGAGAACCGCCGGGGCCACCGAGCCAGCAGCCGGAGTCGGGCCGCCGAACGCCGGGCGGCGGAGCAGCCCACACAGGCCGCAGCCGCCGCGCCGCGCTTCGCACAGCGCGCCCCGCCGCCGCTCCCACTCGCGGGGAGCCGCGCCGGCCGCGCGCCGCCGCGCGCCCCCTCCCGCCCGCCGCGCGCCGCGCCCGGCCGCCGCCTCGGCGGCAGCGCGGCCGGCGCCGCGCGGCCGGCGCGCGCGCCCGCGCCGCCCGCCCCACCGCCGCCCGCGCGGCCCCCGCCCGCCGGCCGGCGTCGCCGCCCGCCCGCCGGCCCACCGTACCGGTCGCCACGCACTTCGGCAGGAAAGTGCACCACCGGGTGACCGTCACACGCAATCGTACGAATCGCGTGTTGCGTCCCAGAGAGCAACCGGTAACGATAGGGCAACGACACCACACCCATTTCAGTGGGTCCTGTGAAGTTGGCAACCCTTTCTTTGGTCCTTTGGAGAACGTACTCTCCTTTCGGAGTTCTAGACGGATACGCGATAGGTGCGGGGTGCAAAACGTAAATAGCTCTGCAACAGTTCGCCGACAAACATACGGAACTTTCCCGCAGACTGTAGTGGTTGTTTGTCTCGTCCTCTCCGCCCGTTTTCGGTTCGTCTGTTTTTCTTTCATGTCCGTTTCTGTTCTTTTGTTGTTGGTTCCGTTACTGCGGTTGTTCCTGTTGTTGTGCCCTGCTTGTTTGTGGTGTTTGTTGTTGTCGTCGTTTACACACATAGTTCCGATCACAGTCGGAAGTAGCTCCCAAAGAGCTGTACAGGTAATCCTAATGACGTTTGACTGTGCACACCATACGTCATGCGGTAATTGCAATAATGGGGACTCCATTGACACGCCACTGTGAGGTTCCGGGGTTCCCCGTACAAAATCGAAATACCCCTGTCGATTTTCGCCGGCAAAATAGTAGCAATTGACCACAAACTGGAGTCGTTTTGGAGGTGGCTTGACAGAATTCTTTGCCCAATAGCGCAAACAGAGCTCGCGAAGCGTTCTACAGGACATCCGAAAAACATCTGTCCGTGCAGAGTATACGTCACCAGGTAAATGCAGCCATGTGGAATGCATCGTCACGTCACTGTACACTGGCACCACTGTCGTCGGGAAACCGGCATTGTCTTTGGGGCCTCTGTGTACATATACTGCACTTGTAGAGTGCATGGGAACATTGCTATCGAATCGCCCGAAGAGCACGAAACAAAACAAACAAACGTGCGTTTACCACGGTGGATATCCGAGTAGCTGTCGTATTTGTGCCCCTCACCCGGGACATGTACATTTGCCGCACATTCAATGAGCGAGTACCGACCATCGTAGACAAGAACCATTGCACATGTCCCCAGCGCTCGGGAAGGAAACAAAAACGGGTCGAATTGTTGGAAGGAAACGGGTGCACAGTCCACGGTAGCATGTCAATGGACACCCCATTATTGCAATTACCTCATGCGGTATAATCCGCACGGAACAATGCTATTCGGCGTACCCGCAGAACCCGTTGCCGGCCATTGAGAACCGCGATCGGAACCATGTTCGTACAATTAGGCAAACGAGTATCTCGAAGGACACCACATGTCGTGGTGATGTGTCGTAGTCTGCAGAACCATGTAAACCGTGTACAGAGAACCCCCGAACCGATGTCGTGGACGCAGGTGGAACGATGTCGCGCGCCACGCACACGAAAGGCATAAGTACGCATGCGCGCCCGGGTAAGCACCAGCGCCGCCACACCGACCATAGCACCAGCGGGTAGCTGTGATCAGGAACGACGTGGCGAGGTGACGCGCGGTTACGGTACGCCACGGTAGGTTAGGGTTGCGTTAGGTTAGGTTACGTGAGGTCGGGTTAGGTTAGGCTACGTTGGGTTAGGTTAGGGCACGTTGCGTTAGGTTAGGTCACGTTAGGTTAGGTTAGGTTAGGTTAGGTTAGGGTAGGGTAGGGTAGGTTAGGTTAGGTTAGGCGACGCTACGCTAGGTTACGTTAGCGGAGGGCAGGGCAGGTGACGCGACGCGACGCCAGGCCGGGTCACGTCACGTCGCGTCACAGCGCGCCGGGCGGCGCCCGCGGCCGCGCCCCGCCCCCCACACCAGCCGACGCCGGCCTGCGGAGGGCGGCGCGACGTGCGCGCGTGCGGGGCACAGCCGCGCGCCGGGGCCGCCCGCCCGACGGGCACCGGGCGCCGGGGCAGCGGCCGGCCGCGGCCCGGCCGAGGCGCCCAGGCCGGCGGCGCGGCGGCGCGCGGGGCCGGCAGCGGGCGCGGCGCGTGCGCCCCGCGGGGGCCGGTGGCGCTGCGCCGGGCCGGGCCGGAGTGGCGGCGGTCCGAGCGGCCGGCGGCCGGCGGGGGCGCGCGCCGCCGCCCCCGACCGAACCGAGCGGATAGGGACAGCGGGAAAGTCGGGGAGGGCGGCGAACGCGTCACGGCGCGGTCCCGGGGGGTGCCCACAGTGGAATGAGAGGGCGACCAGGGCCCGCCGTCCACCCGCGCGTGGCGCGAAATTCGGGGGTCGCCCGGCGGAGGAGGGCCGGCGACGGCGAGCCGGCGGCCGGAGGAGCGGACGTGTGTTCGCGCGGCGACAAATGGACCGGCCGCCACCGTTTGTGTCCGCGAGCGCCAACCCGAACGCCGGAGGCCGGCGGCAGTGCGAGACGGGCGGGCAAATGGCACACGTATGGGAGCACCCCCCGAAACGGCGCGCGCGCGCGGCAAAAAAAAAAAAAAAAAAAAAAAAAAAAAAAAAAAAAAAAAAAGAGGGGGAGGGGGGGGGGGGGGGGGGTGCGGCGGCACGGACACACACGCACAAAAGAACAGGTAACATGTGCATTACGACACAAGGTCGGCAATACGCGTGCACGACAAGGTGCATCACCGGCCATTGGACGGGTACACGAACGGAGGACGTCCGTACAGAACGAACGCAGACAGACGCGCGAGTGGGCGAGACCAGGATCCCGGTTCCGCCCTCCCGCCGGCCCGTCGATGTGGTGCAGGGCGACGACGCGCCGTGGAGGAGCGGCCCGCGGCCGTCGCCAGCGTGTGCGGCGCCGAGGGCGCGACAGGTGGCGCTGCCGGCGACGGGTGCGCGGAACCGCCGATAGGTGGCGCCGGCGAGGGCACGGCGGGAGGCGGGCGGCCGTCGTGCGGCCGGCAGATGGCGGCACCGCGCCGAGGAGCCGGCCGGGTTAATGGCGGGGACGGCGGTGACGCCGCCACGTAGAGACCAATTGCGACGGGCGAACGAGGAGGCGCCGCCCCGGAGCGCAGGGGCGCGCCCGATCGCGTTGGGCGACACTCGCGTGGCGCGGCCGGGGGGGTGGCCCGCACCCGGTTCACGGCCGACGTCGCCAGCGACACGAGGGCGGAGGGTGCCGGACCTGCGACGTTGGCACCCCCGCGTCGGGAAGGCGTACATGTCGAGACAGACATGCAATTGGTGCGGAGGTCCGTGTACGAAAGGGAAACAGGTGCGCATAAATGCCGCCGAGAAGGTACACAAACGTACCGCAAAGGTTGGCGGGCTCCTCACGAGTGTCCGCCCAGTGGTGCAAACATAGTAGTAACTAGGTCGCAAGGAGGTCTACCGGAAGCCGTCGTGACGTGTCGCCGTGCACACCGTACGTCGGCGGATAGACGCGGTGATGTGGAAGGTCATTTGCGCGTTACTGCACACGCGGCACCGCGTGTCCGAGACAGGCACACCGTCATTTTGCGGCCCTGTGTACATACACCACAGTTGTAGAGGTCATGTGAACATTCGTATGGTAACCGCCCGAGGGAAATACGTGTACAAACGCCAGACCGCAGTTGTACGACGCGACGGGCATGGGAGGGAAGCATCAGTTGGGAAGGGCGTGAGGCAGGGTGCTAGCCTATCTCCGATGCTTTTCAGTGTGCAGGCGGTGAAGGAAAGCACGGACGGCTTTGGGATAGGGAGTAACGTTCAGGGGGACGACAGGACAACATTGCGTGTTGCCGATGGCAGTGTAATGCTGCCAGAGACAGCAAAGGACCTGGAAGAGCGGTTGAATGGAATGGACAGTGTGTTGCGGGGAATGTATACAATGGACATTGACAAGAGCAAAACAAAAGTAATGGAAGTGCGGTCGTCGAGGATCAGGCGATGCCGAAGGAGGTAGAGTGGGGAACGATACAATGTCGGCGGTAGATGCGTTTTGTGACGTGGGTAGGGAAATAACGGGCGATGGTCGCGGTACAGAGGACATAAAATGCAGAATGGCGACGGGAGGGAAAGCATTCCGGGAAGACGAGAAATGTGCTAACTCCGAACAGTAATGTGCGTATGAGGAGGTCTTTTCGGAAAGCATTTGAGCGGAGAGGTGCCTTGTACGGACGCGACACGTGGACGACAGGCGGTGCGGACAGCGGGAGATTAGAGGCGTTTGAGATGTGGTGCCACAGAAGAATGCCAATGATTAGGTGGGTAGCTCGCATAACCAATGAAGAGGTACTGGACAGACCCGTGGCCAAAAGAGGGGATCGCAGACATCGAGGAATCGTACATGTAGCACCGGGGGGAGGTGTGTGGGGGTACAAATCGCAGAGGGAGACCGAGAGACGCGTATAGTATGCCGATTCACGTGGATGTGGGTTGCCGTTCCCATGAGGAGATGAAAAGGCCTGCTCAGGACAGAGACTAGGGTGGAGAGCTGCATCAAAGCAGACCCCGGACCGAGGAGCATAATGCGAATAACATTAACCGCCCGGGACAAAGAGTATGGTGACATTTGCCGATACCGGATAGGCCGTCGCACGTGTGCCCCGTAACCGGGAAAGATACATGATCCGCAGGCCGTGACGGGTATTCCACCCGCTGCACATGCAATGTGTCGTTTGTACGCCCGACCGGGTACCGCGCATCGTAAACACGAACCGTTGCGCATGCCCCAGGAGCCCGCGAACAAAAGGGTCCCATCGTGGGGAGAAAGGTACCGCGGTAGAGCAGACGGGCGCAAATGCCACGGTAGCATGTGCGTGGACACCCCATGGCGGGAGGTATCGCGTGAGGTGTAATGTGCACGGAGGATGTCCGCCAAGAGCCGGTCGACAGCCATTTTGGAACCGCGGGCCGAACCATGTCGGTGCGCGTTGTCCCTGTACCGGTGGTCGGTGTTCAGAACAATAGCGGGCCCGTGCACCGACACGTTGTCCTGCCCCCGATATTATCGGGGAAGGCCTGGTATTTGGACATCATTGCGGCATGGGGCGACAGTTGTCGATGAACGTGCGAGACGGGAACCGTTACGAACAACACTGTCAACCGGTTGCGCACGACGGAGGACACCCTTGCGTTGTACGACATAGCGATAGCATGTAGCAGACGGGGGCTGTACGGTAGTGTGTCTGAGGTGGCCGCAATCACGTACATGCAGGTACGTGTATGTGACGTGCGCGTACCGTACATGTACAAATACGGCCCCACCCAGCACGTACATTGGCGCGTATGAATGTGTAGTAATGGGTCTGCCCTATCCTCCCGCCGCCCGTAATGTCTGTGGCAGCCGCGGTGAATCACCGCAACAATGGATGGCATCGGTGATGGGTAAGAGTGAATGGCGACATGTCGTGTAGCCCGCCGGTCGTGTGTACACACGTATTCCACAACATTGCCGTTTACCGGCCATAGATCCCGCAGGCGACGCCCGTGTACATGTCCAGACGTCCGAGGCGTGTGACGTACGTAACATTCCCATCCGACGTGTGCCACGTCGCCGACCGCACCGTACTGTGTGCTGCACGGCCCGTAGCCCCATGTCGACGAACCGCCGTCCACTGTTCTGCGAGCGGGTACCACATCATTAACATCCCATGTACAGCCAAACGCCAGCCGCCGGTGGATCGATCGCGAAAGGTACCTGCCCGTCGAGCCGTTGCGTCACGTTCTGCCTGCACAGCACTCCACCGTGAGGTGGCGTACCGCTGCAGTGCAATGCGTGTAATGCGTGTCCCCGCACGTTACCGATTGGGCTCTTCCATGGCCTCTAACGTCAAACCACCTCCCTCCGTAGATGTGCCAATCGCACACGTTCATAGCCAGGCTGCAACACTATACCAGTTACACACGTTTGCAGATCAGATGAGATTAATTATTTGTTCCGTAGACCCAAATTGAGGGGATCCCCGTGGATGTGGAACATGTCAAGAAACAAAATGTACAGGTTGCATAACAAATAATACTAACAATGTAAATACAGATACATAATTGTTTAAGGTTCTTCTTTTAGGGTTTTTTTGTGATCATATAATAGTACTAATATAGTATGGGTGCATGCAGCACGTGGTACAAGGTAGAAAGTCACTAACGGAGTAGAAGGAGGTGGCCACTAGAAGGTCGTTTAGGTTCCTCTTCAACCGACCTTTATTTGTGGCTAAAGTGTTTGTACTTGATGGTAAAGTATTGGAAATGTGTGTTCCTGAGTAGTGGACCCCTTTGTGAACCGAAGTAGGTGCTTTTAGATCCTTGTGTGGACCATTGTTGTTTCTAGTATTGTATGTGTGAACCGAGCTGCTTGTTGGGAAAAGGGATATATTATTTATGACAAATGTCATTAAGGAATAAATACACTGAGAGGCGGTAGTTAA
>JAOYRU010001666.1:25000-35000 GCA_026315105.1 Locusta migratoria | reverse complement strand
GGGCGCCGAAACGCCTGCCGGCTTCAGTATACGTAGCCGACCCTCAGCCAGACGTGGCCCGGGAACGGAATCCATGGACCGCAATGTGCGTTCGAAACGTCGATGTTCATGTGTCCTGCAGTTCACATGTCGACGCGCAATTTGCTGCGTTCTTCATCGACCCACGAGCCGAGTGATCCACCGTCCTGGGTGATCTTTTTCACAATTTTTGTCTGTTCGTTGCGTGCGCAACTGTTTGCATAGGCGGGACCGGGGCGTTTGACGGCCCCTGTTCCATTCCACATTCGTCGTACGGCTCCACACCGGAGCAGAGAGGCACTCGGGCGAAAGTCATTCAAAACCGGCGCCGGGCGCCAGGTGCCGCGGGCCTCCCGCCTCCGGAGCTTCAGCGCTCGTACACCAGCTCAGCAGTTAGTTTTGAGACGTGCGCGTGGTCCCGCACGCGGCGCGCGCCCAGGAGGCGCAGTGTCTGTATGCGCGACAAGACACGCACATCGCAAGACATGCAGTCAAGTCGGTAATGATCCTTCCGCAGGTTCACCTACGGAAACCTTGTTACGACTTTTACTTCCTCTAAATGATCAAGTTTGGTCATCTTTCCGGTAGCATCGGCAACGACAGAGTCGATGCCGCGTACCAGTCCGAAGACCTCACTAAATCATTCAATCGGTAGTAGCGACGGGCGGTGTGTACAAAGGGCAGGGACGTAATCAACGCGAGCTTATGACTCGCGCTTACTGGGAATTCCTCGTTCATGGGGAACAATTGCAAGCCCCAATCCCTAGCACGAAGGAGGTTCAGCGGGTTACCCCGACCTTTCGGCCTAGGAAGACACGCTGATTCCTTCAGTGTAGCGCGCGTGCGGCCCAGAACATCTAAGGGCATCACAGACCTGTTATTGCTCAATCTCGTGCGGCTAGAAGCCGCCTGTCCCTCTAAGAAGAAAAGTAATCGCTGACAGCACGAAGGATGTCACGCGACTAGTTAGCAGGCTAGAGTCTCGTTCGTTATCGGAATTAACCAGACAAATCGCTCCACCAACTAAGAACGGCCATGCACCACCACCCACCGAATCAAGAAAGAGCTATCAATCTGTCAATCCTTCCGGTGTCCGGGCCTGGTGAGGTTTCCCGTGTTGAGTCAAATTAAGCCGCAGGCTCCACTCCTGGTGGTGCCCTTCCGTCAATTCCTTTAAGTTTCAGCTTTGCAACCATACTTCCCCCGGAACCCAAAAGCTTTGGTTTCCCGGAGGCTGCCCGCCGAGTCATCGGAGGAACTGCGGCGGATCGCTGGCTGGCATCGTTTATGGTTAGAACTAGGGCGGTATCTGATCGCCTTCGAACCTCTAACTTTCGTTCTTGATTAATGAAAACATACTTGGCAAATGCTTTCGCTTCTGTTCGTCTTGCGACGATCCAAGAATTTCACCTCTAACGTCGCAATACGAATGCCCCCGCCTGTCCCTATTAATCATTACCTCGGGTTCCGAAAACCAACAAAATAGAACCGAGGTCCTATTCCATTATTCCATGCACACAGTATTCAGGCGGGCTTGCCTGCTTTAAGCACTCTAATTTGTTCAAAGTAAACGTGCCGGCCCACCTCGACACTCGGTAAAGAGCACCGCGGTAGGATTTCAACGGGGTCCGCCTCGGGACGCACGGGCACGCACGAGGCGGCCGCGCGCCTTCGGCTCGCCCCACCGGCAGGACGTCCCACGATACATGCCAGTTAAACACCGACGGGCGGTGAACCAACAGCGTGGGACACAAATCCAACTACGAGCTTTTTAACCGCAACAACTTTAATATACGCTATTGGAGCTGGAATTACCGCGGCTGCTGGCACCAGACTTGCCCTCCAATAGATACTCGTTAAAGGATTTAAAGTGTACTCATTCCGACTACGGGGCCTCGGATGAGTCCCGTATCGTTATTTTTCGTCACTACCTCCCCGTGCCGGGAGTGGGTAATTTGCGCGCCTGCTGCCTTCCTTGGATGTGGTAGCCGTTTCTCAGGCTCCCTCTCCGGAATCGAACCCTGATTCCCCGTTACCCGTTACAACCATGGTAGGCGCAGAACCTACCATCGACAGTTGATAAGGCAGACATTTGAAAGATGCGTCGCCGGTACGGAGACCGTGCGATCAGCCCAAAGTTATTCAGAGTCACCAAGGCAAACGGACCGGACGAGCCGACCGATTGGTTTTGATCTAATAAAAGCGTCCCTTCCATCTCTGGTCGGGACTCTGTTTGCATGTATTAGCTCTAGAATTACCACAGTTATCCAAGTAACGTGGGTACGATCTAAGGAACCATAACTGATTTAATGAGCCATTCGCGGTTTCACCTTAATGCGGCTTGTACTGAGACATGCATGGCTTAATCTTTGAGACAAGCATATGACTACTGGCAGGATCAACCAGGGAGCTGCCTTGCTTGCATAGCGTAGCAGCGAGGCCTGGCCGGGAGTGCATCCCGGCGGCCCGCGCGAACACGCAGTTCGCACCAGGAAGAAGAGTCCAGGAGGAGGCGGGGCTCCCCTGCACGATACACCTCGAAACCCTCTCAGGTCCCGGCGGCGCGCGGCGCCGGCCGAAGCACGTGGTCGGGTCCGAGAGAGGCGCAATCGCCCGGAGACAGGCGAGTAGACGAGTTCAGAAAACCCGTGCTCCCAACTGAGCTTGCCGCTGCCGGCAGAGGCCCGGGAGCGTGCTGTCGTGGCATTGCCGGCGGGAGGCAACACGGACGGCCGAGGCCGGCCGGAAGCTCCGGCGCCGGCGCCACAAGGGCGGGGCCGGGGCCCCGCCCCGTAGGCGGCGTGCAGAAGCGGGCGGGCGCGGCCGAGTCACCGGCCGCCGGCCGCGGTACAAGCCGCCGGCGAGAACCGCCGGGGCCACCGAGCCAGCAGCCGGAGTCGGGCCGCCGAACGCCGGGCGGCGGAGCAGCCCACACAGGCCGCAGCCGCCGCGCCGCGCTTCGCACAGCGCGCCCCGCCGCCGCTCCCACTCGCGGGGAGCCGCGCCGGCCGCGCGCCGCCGCGCGCCCCTCCCGCCCGCCGCGCGCCGCGCCCGGCCGCCGCCTCGGCGGCAGCGCGCCGGCGCCGCGCGGCCGGCGCGCGCGCCCGCGCCGCCCGCCCCACCGCCGCCGCGCGGCCCCCGCCCGCCGGCCGGCGTCGCCGCCCGCCCGCCGGCCCACCGTACCGGTCGCCACGCACTTCGGCAGGAAAGTGCACCACCGGGTGACCGTCACACGCAATCGTACGAATCGCGTGTTGCGTCCCAGAGAGCAACCGGTAACGATAGGGCAACGACACCACACCCATTTCAGTGGGTCCTGTGAAGTTGGCAACCCTTTCTTTGGTCCTTTGGAGAACGTACTCTCCTTTCGGAGTTCTAGACGGATACGCGATAGGTGCGGGGTGCAAAACGTAAATAGCTCTGCAACAGTTCGCCGACAAACATACGGAACTTTCCCGCAGACTGTAGTGGTTGTTTGTCTCGTCCTCTCCGCCCGTTTTCGGTTCGTCTGTTTTTCTTTCATGTCCGTTTCTGTTCTTTTGTTGTTGGTTCCGTTACTGCGGTTGTTCCTGTTGTTGTGCCCTGCTTGTTTGTGGTGTTTGTTGTTGTCGTCGTTTACACACATAGTTCCGATCACAGTCGGAAGTAGCTCCCAAAGAGCTGTACAGGTAATCCTAATGACGTTTGACTGTGCACACCATACGTCATGCGGTAATTGCAATAATGGGGACTCCATTGACACGCCACTGTGAGGTTCCGGGGTTCCCCGTACAAAATCGAAATACCCCTGTCGATTTTCGCCGGCAAAATAGTAGCAATTGACCACAAACTGGAGTCGTTTTGGAGGTGGCTTGACAGAATTCTTTGCCCAATAGCGCAAACAGAGCTCGCGAAGCGTTCTACAGGACATCCGAAAAACATCTGTCCGTGCAGAGTATACGTCACCAGGTAAATGCAGCCATGTGGAATGCATCGTCACGTCACTGTACACTGGCACCACTGTCGTCGGGAAACCGGCATTGTCTTTGGGGCCTCTGTGTACATATACTGCACTTGTAGAGTGCATGGGAACATTGCTATCGAATCGCCCGAAGAGCACGAAACAAAACAAACAAACGTGCGTTTACCACGGTGGATATCCGAGTAGCTGTCGTATTTGTGCCCCTCACCCGGGACATGTACATTTGCCGCACATTCAATGAGCGAGTACCGACCATCGTAGACAAGAACCATTGCACATGTCCCCAGCGCTCGGGAAGGAAACAAAAACGGGTCGAATTGTTGGAAGGAAACGGGTGCACAGTCCACGGTAGCATGTCAATGGACACCCCATTATTGCAATTACCTCATGCGGTATAATCCGCACGGAACAATGCTATTCGGCGTACCCGCAGAACCCGTTGCCGGCCATTGAGAACCGCGATCGGAACCATGTTCGTACAATTAGGCAAACGAGTATCTCGAAGGACACCACATGTCGTGGTGATGTGTCGTAGTCTGCAGAACCATGTAAACCGTGTACAGAGAACCCCCGAACCGATGTCGTGGACGCAGGTGGAACGATGTCGCGCGCCACGCACACGAAAGGCATAAGTACGCATGCGCGCCCGGGTAAGCACCAGCGCCGCCACACCGACCATAGCACCAGCGGGTAGCTGTGATCAGGAACGACGTGGCGAGGTGACGCGCGGTTACGGTACGCCACGGTAGGTTAGGGTTGCGTTAGGTTAGGTTACGTGAGGTCGGGTTAGGTTAGGCTACGTTGGGTTAGGTTAGGGCACGTTGCGTTAGGTTAGGTCACGTTAGGTTAGGTTAGGTTAGGTTAGGTTAGGGTAGGGTAGGGTAGGTTAGGTTAGGTTAGGCGACGCTACGCTAGGTTACGTTAGCGGAGGGCAGGGCAGGTGACGCGACGCGACGCCAGGCCGGGTCACGTCACGTCGCGTCACAGCGCGCCGGGCGGCGCCCGCGGCCGCGCCCCGCCCCCCACACCAGCCGACGCCGGCCTGCAGAGGGCGGCGCGACGTGCGCGCGTGCGGGGCACAGCCGCGCGCCGGGGCCGCCCGCCCGACGGGCACCGGGCGCCGGGGCAGCGGCCGGCCGCGGCCCGGCCGAGGCGCCCAGGCCGGCGGCGCGGCGGCGCGCGGGGCCGGCAGCGGGCGCGGCGCGTGCGCCCCGCGGGGGCCGGTGGCGCTGCGCCGGGCCGGGCCGGAGTGGCGGCGGTCCGAGCGGCCGGCGGCCGGCGGGGGCGCGCGCCGCCGCCCCCGACCGAACCGAGCGGATAGGGACAGCGGGAAAGTCGGGGAGGGCGGCGAACGCGTCACGGCGCGGTCCCGGGGGGTGCCCACAGTGGAATGAGAGGGCGACCAGGGCCCGCCGTCCACCCGCGCGTGGCGCGAAATTCGGGGGTCGCCCGGCGGAGGAGGGCCGGCGACGGCGAGCCGGCGGCCGGAGGAGCGGACGTGTGTTCGCGCGGCGACAAATGGACCGGCCGCCACCGTTTGTGTCCGCGAGCGCCAACCCGAACGCCGGAGGCCGGCGGCAGTGCGAGACGGGCGGGCAAATGGCACACGTATGGGAGCACCCCCCGAAACGGCGCGCGCGCGCGGCAAAAAAAAAAAAAAAAAAAAAAAAAAAAAAAAAAAAAAAAAAAAAAAAAGAGGGGGAGGGGGGGGGGGGGGGGGTGCGGCGGCACGGACACACACGCACAAAAGAACAGGTAACATGTGCATTACGACACAAGGTCGGCAATACGCGTGCACGACAAGGTGCATCACCGGCCATTGGACGGGTACACGAACGGAGGACGTCCGTACAGAACGAACGCAGACAGACGCGCGAGTGGGCGAGACCAGGATCCCGGTTCCGCCCTCCCGCCGGCCCGTCGATGTGGTGCAGGGCGACGACGCGCCGTGGAGGAGCGGCCCGCGGCCGTCGCCAGCGTGTGCGGCGCCGAGGGCGCGACAGGTGGCGCTGCCGGCGACGGGTGCGCGGAACCGCCGATAGGTGGCGCCGGCGAGGGCACGGCGGGAGGCGGGCGGCCGTCGTGCGGCCGGCAGATGGCGGCACCGCGCCGAGGAGCCGGCCGGGTTAATGGCGGGGACGGCGGTGACGCCGCCACGTAGAGACCAATTGCGACGGGCGAACGAGGAGGCGCCGCCCCGGAGCGCAGGGGCGCGCCCGATCGCGTTGGGCGACACTCGCGTGGCGCGGCCGGGGGGGTGGCCCGCACCCGGTTCACGGCCGACGTCGCCAGCGACACGAGGGCGGAGGGTGCCGGACCTGCGACGTTGGCACCCCCGCGTCGGGAAGGCGTACATGTCGAGACAGACATGCAATTGGTGCGGAGGTCCGTGTACGAAAGGGAAACAGGTGCGCATAAATGCCGCCGAGAAGGTACACAAACGTACCGCAAAGGTTGGCGGGCTCCTCACGAGTGTCCGCCCAGTGGTGCAAACATAGTAGTAACTAGGTCGCAAGGAGGTCTACCGGAAGCCGTCGTGACGTGTCGCCGTGCACACCGTACGTCGGCGGATAGACGCGGTGATGTGGAAGGTCATTTGCGCGTTACTGCACACGCGGCACCGCGTGTCCGAGACAGGCACACCGTCATTTTGCGGCCCTGTGTACATACACCACAGTTGTAGAGGTCATGTGAACATTCGTATGGTAACCGCCCGAGGGAAATACGTGTACAAACGCCAGACCGCAGTTGTACGACGCGACGGGCATGGGAGGGAAGCATCAGTTGGGAAGGGCGTGAGGCAGGGTGCTAGCCTATCTCCGATGCTTTTCAGTGTGCAGGCGGTGAAGGAAAGCACGGACGGCTTTGGGATAGGGAGTAACGTTCAGGGGGACGACAGGACAACATTGCGTGTTGCCGATGGCAGTGTAATGCTGCCAGAGACAGCAAAGGACCTGGAAGAGCGGTTGAATGGAATGGACAGTGTGTTGCGGGGAATGTATACAATGGACATTGACAAGAGCAAAACAAAAGTAATGGAAGTGCGGTCGTCGAGGATCAGGCGATGCCGAAGGAGGTAGAGTGGGGAACGATACAATGTCGGCGGTAGATGCGTTTTGTGACGTGGGTAGGGAAATAACGGGCGATGGTCGCGGTACAGAGGACATAAAATGCAGAATGGCGACGGGAGGGAAAGCATTCCGGGAAGACGAGAAATGTGCTAACTCCGAACAGTAATGTGCGTATGAGGAGGTCTTTTCGGAAAGCATTTGAGCGGAGAGGTGCCTTGTACGGACGCGACACGTGGACGACAGGCGGTGCGGACAGCGGGAGATTAGAGGCGTTTGAGATGTGGTGCCACAGAAGAATGCCAATGATTAGGTGGGTAGCTCGCATAACCAATGAAGAGGTACTGGACAGACCCGTGGCCAAAAGAGGGGATCGCAGACATCGAGGAATCGTACATGTAGCACCGGGGGGAGGTGTGTGGGGGTACAAATCGCAGAGGGAGACCGAGAGACGCGTATAGTATGCCGATTCACGTGGATGTGGGTTGCCGTTCCCATGAGGAGATGAAAAGGCCTGCTCAGGACAGAGACTAGGGTGGAGAGCTGCATCAAAGCAGACCCCGGACCGAGGAGCATAATGCGAATAACATTAACCGCCCGGGACAAAGAGTATGGTGACATTTGCCGATACCGGATAGGCCGTCGCACGTGTGCCCCGTAACCGGGAAAGATACATGATCCGCAGGCCGTGACGGGTATTCCACCCGCTGCACATGCAATGTGTCGTTTGTACGCCCGACCGGGTACCGCGCATCGTAAACACGAACCGTTGCGCATGCCCCAGGAGCCCGCGAACAAAAGGGTCCCATCGTGGGGAGAAAGGTACCGCGGTAGAGCAGACGGGCGCAAATGCCACGGTAGCATGTGCGTGGACACCCCATGGCGGGAGGTATCGCGTGAGGTGTAATGTGCACGGAGGATGTCCGCCAAGAGCCGGTCGACAGCCATTTTGGAACCGCGGGCCGAACCATGTCGGTGCGCGTTGTCCCTGTACCGGTGGTCGGTGTTCAGAACAATAGCGGGCCCGTGCACCGACACGTTGTCCTGCCCCCGATATTATCGGGGAAGGCCTGGTATTTGGACATCATTGCGGCATGGGGCGACAGTTGTCGATGAACGTGCGAGACGGGAACCGTTACGAACAACACTGTCAACCGGTTGCGCACGACGGAGGACACCCTTGCGTTGTACGACATAGCGATAGCATGTAGCAGACGGGGGCTGTACGGTAGTGTGTCTGAGGTGGCCGCAATCACGTACATGCAGGTACGTGTATGTGACGTGCGCGTACCGTACATGTACAAATACGGCCCCACCCAGCACGTACATTGGCGCGTATGAATGTGTAGTAATGGGTCTGCCCTATCCTCCCGCCGCCCGTAATGTCTGTGGCAGCCGCGGTGAATCACCGCAACAATGGATGGCATCGGTGATGGGTAAGAGTGAATGGCGACATGTCGTGTAGCCCGCCGGTCGTGTGTACACACGTATTCCACAACATTGCCGTTTACCGGCCATAGATCCCGCAGGCGACGCCCGTGTACATGTCCAGACGTCCGAGGCGTGTGACGTACGTAACATTCCCATCCGACGTGTGCCACGTCGCCGACCGCACCGTACTGTGTGCTGCACGGCCCGTAGCCCCATGTCGACGAACCGCCGTCCACTGTTCTGCGAGCGGGTACCACATCATTAACATCCCATGTACAGCCAAACGCCAGCCGCCGGTGGATCGATCGCGAAAGGTACCTGCCCGTCGAGCCGTTGCGTCACGTTCTGCCTGCACAGCACTCCACCGTGAGGTGGCGTACCGCTGCAGTGCAATGCGTGTAATGCGTGTCCCCGCACGTTACCGATTGGGCTCTTCCATGGCCTCTAACGTCAAACCACCTCCCTCCGTAGATGTGCCAATCGCACACGTTCATAGCCAGGCTGCAACACTATACCAGTTACACACGTTTGCAGATCAGATGAGATTAATTATTTGTTCCGTAGACCCAAATTGAGGGGATCCCCGTGGATGTGGAACATGTCAAGAAACAAAATGTACAGGTTGCATAACAAATAATACTAACAATGTAAATACAGATACATAATTGTTTAAGGTTCTTCTTTTAGGGTTTTTTTGTGATCATATAATAGTACTAATATAGTATGGGTGCATGCAGCACGTGGTACAAGGTAGAAAGTCACTAACGGAGTAGAAGGAGGTGGCCACTAGAAGGTCGTTTAGGTTCCTCTTCAACCGACCTTTATTTGTGGCTAAAGTGTTTGTACTTGATGGTAAAGTATTGGAAATGTGTGTTCCTGAGTAGTGGACCCCTTTGTGAACCGAAGTAGGTGCTTTTAGATCCTTGTGTGGACCATTGTTGTTTCTAGTATTGTATGTGTGAACCGAGCTGCTTGTTGGGAAAAGGGATATATTATTTATGACAAATGTCATTAAGGAATAAATACACTGAGAGGCGGTAGTTAATATACCCAGTTCTTTGAAGAGGCTTCTACAGGACGTCCGTGAATGTACGCCACAAATAATACGTATTACACGTTTTTGGGCTCTGAAGACTTGTGACCGACCCGAAGAGTTACCCCACAATTATTATACCATATGACATTAAGGAATGAAAGTAAGCAAAGTATGCAAGCTTTGGTATTTGCATGTCTCCTATGTCTGAGAACACCCGTATTGGAAATACAGAGTTGTTGGGTCGTTTCTGCGGTTCTGTGGCGTGCTCCTCCCAACTAAATGTATTACCAAGCTGTAATCCCAGGCATTTAAGTCTGTCAGCCTCTTGTATCTGCTCTTCTTCATATTCAATGCATATGCTGTAAGGAAATCTCTTACATGTCCTGAACGGCAGGTAGTGCGTCTTTGCAAAGTGTAATGACGATGAGTTGGATTTAAACCATGTAGTAATGTACATGAAATTATCATTAGCAGACGTTTCTATCA
>JAOYRU010001666.1:0-20000 GCA_026315105.1 Locusta migratoria | reverse complement strand
TACTTGCAGCGCGTCTCCAGAAGATGTGCTGTATGCACCGGTTAGGCGTATCAGCACACTCCTTTGCACTCGCCTAATCGCCAGCGCCGGTTTTATCTTCCGTAGGCGATGTGCCCATGAGCTCGCTCCATATGCCATGATCGTTACAAGGAGGCTCTGATGGTAGAGCCGGATGGTTTCTAGACGTAGGTGATACGTCTTATTGGCTATGCTTGCCAGTTTATTGAATAGGATCAGGCCTTTCCTGCAAATTTCTTCTATGTGCTTGGAGAAGAGCCTGGATTCGTCGAGGTGCACTCCGAGGTACCGGGTGACCGGTTTCCGGCGGATCAGTCCGCCGTTTACTCGGAGCATCGGGTCTCTGTGCAACACCCCTTTCAGAAACATGAAAGTTGTCTTTTCGGGGGACAGGCGCAGCTTGACCCTGTCACACCAGTTCTCCAAAGCGGCTAAAGCCGCGTTTCCATTGGCCTCCAGCATCGCCCTCGATCGGCCTTCTATGACTATGAGGATGTCGTCAGCATACGCCACGACTCCAAACACTTGGTTCAAGGCATCCAGTTCGTTCAGCACGGGATCGAGACCTATGTCCCAGAAGACTGGACCACAGACCGATCCCTGCGGACATCCCTTCGTGATCGACTTCTCTACAACTTGACCAGGGCATCGCAGCACTGCCTGCCTGTTACGGCAGTAGTCCCGGAGGCTCCTGTACAGTTGCCCAGGGCACTCCAACTCCCTGAGGGTGCCGAACAGCGCCGGCCACCACAGGTTGTCAAAGGCCCCAGCGATGTCGATCATAATACCGAGAACATATTTGGACTCGGAAGCATCTACTATTGACATTGCCTTGTTTATTGCGTCCTCTGTGCAAAGGCCCCTCCTAAAACCGAACTGGTTGGGACTTCGTCCACGGAGCGCTCGGTACTCCTCCAGCCTTAGGCATAGGAGTTTCTCTTGCAACTTCGCCAGGCAGTTTAGGAGGCAGATAGGTCGGTAAGACTTCGGGGCTCCCGGGTCCTTGCCATCTCCCTTGTATAATATGACGACTTCGGCTGTCTTCCAGCAGCGTGGTACCCTTCCCTGAACGAGGCACTCATTGAAGAGTTTCGTCAGGTAGGGCCCGATCTGCATTCTAGTGGCTTGGAGACACTCGGCGGCTATTCCATCTTGGCCCGTCGCCTTCCTACGGCGCAACCCGAGGATTGCGTCCGTAACTTCACGTTCCGTGAACGGAGCAACAGGTGTCTCATTGGCGTACTCCTCATCGAGTTTCTGCCGCAGTTCTACCTGGCTCTCGCTCTCGTCTTCGCTACTGATGTCGTCTGGCAATAAGGTATCCAAGAGGAAGTCCGCTGTCTCTCGCCAATTTCCTGTATGGCTTCCATCGGCCCTTTTAAGGGCCGATAGGACCGTGGGCGCCCGTACTTTTGCTGCGGCAATCTTGTACGGTAGACCCCATGGGTCCACCGCCAGCTTCTCACGCACGAATGTCTTCCAACTTTCTATCCTTACCTCGTTCAAGGTACGCTTGAAAGTCGCTTTTGCATCTCTATATCTGGCTAGCATGGCCCGACGGAGGTCGTCGCCAATGCTGCGCTGGTACGCCCGCCGAGCACGTCTGCTTTCGCGTCTGAGTCGGTCGAGCTCGGGTGACCAAGGTGTTTGAGGCACCTTCGAGGGGTAGGCTCGTGGCACAGCTGTGTCCACGGCTGTTAGTAAGGCCTGCGTTAGGTTCTCAGCTGCCCTGTCGACGTCATTCGCGCCCTCCGGCCAGTCGGGAACCACGAGAACTTGTCTGAGCCTTTCCCAGTTAGCTTTCCTCCAGGTGTATCTTACTAAGCCCTCGTCGTGGTCGTCGTCTTCAGGAGTCTCGCCCTGTATGGCTACAGTGAAGGTGATTAGGTTGTGATCACTGTGTACTTTCCGGCTGACTTTCCAGTCTGCAGCTCTTAGGCCTTCATGTGCACTTTGTAGTGTCACATCAATGTTTGAGGAGGCGCCTCGGCGCCCCTCATATGTTGGTGGAAAGCCAGGTCGGTTAAGTATTTCGAGCTGCAGCTCTTGAAACATTTCAACAAGCTGTTCGCCCCTCCGGACAGCGCGCCGCGCTTCGCCGGGTACTATCACACTGTGCCACAGGCGAGATCGTGCATTGGCGTCCATCGTGCATATGAGCTTTGCTCCGCGGGTGAACCCGACCGCCTCTCGAAACCAGTTCATGTATGGTTCGATTCTATCAGCGTATTGAAAGTACGCGTTTATTATGAAGAAGCTGCCCTGTTGGGTCAGCACTTCGACCAGCTGCGTGTGTGTGTCACACAGATGTGGGACGCTGATCACTCTATAGGCTCTATTTAGCACGACGATCGCCGCTTTAGCTGGCACTCCTGTCGCCACGACTTGGGCTGTACTTGGCAAGTTTAGAATTTTGCCTTCTTTAGTATACGGCTCTTGTAGACAGAGTATGTCTACAGAGTCCTCTTCTGCAACTCGCCTTATCTCTTGCATGACAAAAGAGTTGTTCTGACAGTTTAGCTGCGCGATTACAGTGAAGGAGAAGCCGTTTTAGGTGTTCCCCTGTGCATCGCTGTCTGCAGCTGGCGAGATTCTTTCCTGGCTCCAAGTCTCGTATTCCGTTCTGACTCAGAGTCGGAAACGTCTGCTGCTGTGCGTGGTGTCGGGGTCGGGCCACTGGTGCGCCTGTTCGGGGTCCCGTAGTCGGTGCCCCTAATCCGGCGTTCCAGCAGCATCTTATAGAACTCACAGTCCTTTCCCGGCTTCGAGCAGGGTTTCCCCCGCTTTCGGCACGGTATACAGACCGCTGGTTCCCCCTTCCTTCCGCACTCCTTCTTTTTATGGCCGTCTGCACCGCAGTGCCCACAGGTAATCCTGTCAGGTGCCTGCTTGCAGGCCTTCTGCGTGTGACCTAGGTCCATGCATCGTGTGCATTGGATCACCGCCAGGTAGTCGTCGACTGGCATGGACTCGAAGCCCATGTACAGCCGTCGCTGGCGGAGAATTGCCACTCTCATTTCTGGGCTGACTTCGACCACTAGGTGTGATCTCTGCCGGCCCCTTGGTCCCGTCCGGAACTTAGGCAGAAATTGCGCCCTAAACTCAGCATCAGAGAGTCCCCCCAGGTCGTTCTGAGCCTTTACCAGTTTGGCCACGGTTTCGTGATCGTATGCCGTAGGCACGTTGTAGATCACGACCTCCGGCTTGCGCCGGTGTGGCATTTCGCATTTTAATGCGGTCGTCAGGCTTTTATTCTTTAGTAGCTTCTGGCGGTCCGCTTCGGACGCTACCTCCACTACAAGCGTTTGTCCAGCTGTCCGGACTTGGGCTATTCGCACTCCATCTTTATCTGGTTTCACCAGGGTGGTGAATCTCTTTCTGAGTTGCGCTCCCGTTTCTTCGGCTTTCGACTTGATGAAGAGCTGCCTCTTCTCAGTCTGGGCCGTCGAAATCATGGTCTGCCGTCCCGGGGTAATTTTAGGAGGAGCGACTACTGCCTGGGCGAAAGACATCGGCGGTACCACTGGTGCCGCCTCCTTCCTCGCCAACTCCTCCATGAGGTGTTCTATTCTGCCGACGAGGCTAGCCTGCGTCAGCACCCACTCGGACAGGTTCCCCTGCAGCTCCTCCTTAAAGGCTTGCAGATTGGTCTTTGACTCCAGTGCACCCGGAGCCGCCGCCCTCTCTACAACCTTCAAGATGGCCACAAGTTTGCCCGCCAGCTGGTGGATGGTTTGCACCTCTCCATTAGTCGGGGCGGTGTCCTTAGCGACTGGGCCGCCTTGCTTGGCTACCTTCGCCGCTTCGGACTGTGACGGTTTCCGGCGCCTGATCCTCTTCCTCTTCCCCTTTGCCTTGGGCGCAGGGGTCGAGACGGGGGATGCAGACACGTAGGACTCAGCGTCGCTAGAGGAGCTGCTTGGAATTCTCCGCACAACTCTCTCCCGGCGCTTCTTGTCCTTTCGGCCCCTCCGGGCGACTAGTTGCCATTCTCCGTCCTCGCTTGGGTCACAGGGCTCGCGCTCTGTTTCCCGCACTCGGTCCGGGTGGCGACCTAGAGGCGGAGCGTCGGCCCCGCTTTGCGGTGCCTTCGCTTCTCCGTCGGAGTACGACTGCGGCTTTTGAGCTTTAGCTTTCCTCTTCCGGCGAGGCTGTACGGGGACCTCGTTATCGGTCCGGTAGCCGCGCGTGTGCGTGGTTCCCGTGTCCGGCGTGGTCTCCCCTTTCCCGCGAGTCGTCTTCGGCCGTTCGGCCTTAGACTTCTCGGGGCGAGACTTAGCCAGGGCTAAGGTTTCGGCAGGGTCGTCTCGCTTTCGCGGGGCGGCCTTCGCCGTCGCCTTCGCCTTCTCCGCAGGCGGCGGTGTCCTCGGCCTTTCGGTCGAGGTCCTCGCATGGGAGTCTGGCTCTGCCTTAGCGTCCGAGTCCGCTGGGTCGTTTGGCTTGCGCCGCTCGTCTACCGCTCCCTCTTTCGCTAAGGTGCCTTTGGGTGACATCCTTTGCCTTTCGGCTCCGGGTCTTCCCTCCGGCAGAGTCTCATCTGGGTTGGCTCCTGCGGGTACTTGGCTTTCGCCTGACACCGGTCCAGGAGTCAACTCTACTGAGGGCCCGGTTTGTTTCTCAACAGTGACCGTTCCCTGACACTTCGGTTCCCGAGCAGCCTTCGGCAGAGCCTTGTGCTTCCCCGGGACCCGTGGGGGCAGCATGAGGCCACATGGATTTAGGGCCTTCATGCGCTTTGCAAGCGTTACAACATGTTTGTTGTGTTTTATCCGCTTTCGCCTTGCTTGGCGCTGTTTTGCGCCTTCACTGTCACTACTCATCTCGAGGAGAGTTTGTGACAGGAGGCGCTCTGCACATCTCTTTGCATCCCGGTCGTGTTTCGGCCGGTCCGGCAAGAGAGACGCGCTGTGACCATCTTGGTGTGAGACTGTAGGCCTTTCGGCTTCGGTCTCTCCCGAAGAGAGGTGTTCTGCCCTTTGTGGTGACCCACCTAAGTCATCACGGCAATTATTTTCGACTGGATCCAGTGCCCACGAGTAGCTAGGGAAAGTCGGTCCATCCAGGAGTTGCCCCGCTCTCCTGGGTAAGCCTTATTACAACAGACGGGGCGGCTGACCCGCTGAGGGTGTTAGGCTCGCGACCGTTCTCAACTCAACGGCCTTGCATCCCCAGGTCGCCAAACTAACCTTGGAGTGAGGGATTATTATAGAGATTTTTCCTTCTCTTGCCCAGGCGGTTAAGCCAAGACCCCGGTCCCTCAGGCAGTCTTCTACCCCCGCTCGCATAACTTGGGTCTTTGATCGTGCCTTTGGGATTACGGGCGCATGTCGGCAGCGAGTACCGACAGCGGGCGGGGGTCTCCGCGGGATTGCCACACCCGTTCAGTGCTGTACCAGCTCTGATCCCCGCGGCGGGAGCATCCTCCCGTAGCGACGTCGGTCGCCGTCCGCGTCGCATCTACCTCTCGGTAGGCACTTCGCAGTCGTCTTCCAACTACCTATCAGCCGCTAGCGTACGAGGCTCGCGTCGCAGTTTGCCGTAGCACGCCGCTCCGCAATCCTCTCTCGCCACTCGACTGTAGGCACCCCTCTGGGGGGGTGATCGCTAACCTCCCAGGTACGTCAGTGTGTTCTGACTTAGGCGTAGGTGTCGTTTTTGCGACCCTTAGTGCCGTGGTGGGTGAGGCGGCAGGCATAGACCCGCCACACACACTCGCACCACCTGTACCTGCCATTTGCAAGCTTGGATACTAGGCCTACGTGGGACCCGACACCTCATAGCGCTTGCTCATGGTTCGAGAGTTTGCTCCGAATCCGTCGGCGAGTTGTTCATACCGACCATAGACGCCAGCTACCGGAACCTCGCCCTTGGGCGAGGTCGGGGGACTGGGTCATAATTGTCTCTCGGTATATGGTCTTAGCCGCCACCACACCCCCCGCGCTTTCGACTTTCGTCATAGGCGCGGGTTCCTCAGCTGCGCGCACCACTGCCCCTATATATGTCGCGACAGGGCAACACGCGGGTTGCCGCGCTTCTCCTCGCGACCGCCGCAGCCGGCCGGCCGGAGCCGGGTCGGCGCGGGGGACCGCAAGGCCGGGGGCGCGCGGCGCGTACCGGCCGCCGGCGGGGGCGTCGCCGCCATCTCTGGCGGCTTCGCACCCCGCGCGGCTCGGCCGCAGCCTGCGCACGTCCCAGGGCGCGGTCCGCGTCCACCGTGTGCAATCATATCAAGGGCAAATCGTGCTTACTAAGTTCACATAATACCGATACGCCAATTTTTCTCTCAGATTCTACCCGCCAGGACTTGGATTCTGGCATGCTTTTACACACGCCGAGAATAAAGGTCCTGGCTAAGGTACGGGAGCAAAGCTCTAGGGAGGCGCCCTTCTCCGATTGGTTTCACCGGTTTCCCGGTTACTCACATCTCGTGCCACGGGAAGGCTCGGAGATCGGACATTTGAGTGCCTGTGCGTTGTACCAAGTGCCGGTGCTTTGATGCGTTGGCCTGGGGTACTCCCCTCTTGGTTTTACCACTCTCGGCGGTACACCGCCAGTGGTGACAGTAACACTCTTCACGAGATAGTAGATAGGGACAGCGGGAATCTCGTTAATCCATTCATGCGCGTCACTAATTAGATGACGAGGCATTTGGCTACCTTAAGAGAGTCATAGTTACTCCCGCCGTTTACCCGCGCTTGCTTGAATTTCTTCACGTTGACATTCAGAGCACTGGGCAGAAATCACATTGCGTCAACACCCGCTAGGGCCATCGCAATGCTTTGTTTTAATTAGACAGTCGGATTCCCCCAGTCCGTGCCAGTTCTGAGTTGATCGTTGAATGGCGGCCGAAGAGAATCCGCGCACCCGCGCACCCCCGAAGGAGCGCGCTAAGGCGGACGCGGCCTCGCAGCAAGGAAGATCCGTGGGAGGCCAAGGCACGGGACCGAGCTCGGATCCTGCGCGCAGGTTGAAGCACCGGGGCGCGAACGCCGCG
Source organism: Locusta migratoria (assembly GCA_026315105.1). Taxonomy (NCBI): domain Eukaryota; kingdom Metazoa; phylum Arthropoda; class Insecta; order Orthoptera; family Acrididae; genus Locusta; species Locusta migratoria. The sequence goes on along the minus strand of JAOYRU010001666.1, from coordinate 12,988 downwards.
CAGGCGCGCGCATCCTGCACCGCCGGCCAGCACGAGGCCGACCAACGGCGAGAGCAGACCACGCCCGCGCTAAGCGCCCGCACTTACCGGCACCCCTACGGCACTCACCTCGCCCAGGCCCGGCACGTTAGCGCTGACCCACTTCCCGACCAAGCCCGACACGCCCCGATCCTCAGAGCCAATCCTTATCCCGAAGTTACGGATCCAATTTGCCGACTTCCCTTACCTACATTATTCTATCGACTAGAGGCTCTTCACCTTGGAGACCTGCTGCGGATATGGGTACGAACCGGCGCGACACCTCCACGTGGCCCTCTCCCGGATTTTCAAGGTCCGAGGGGAAGATCGGGACACCGCCGCAACTGCGGTGCTCTTCGCGTTCCAAACCCTATCTCCCTGCTAGAGGATTCCAGGGAACTCGAACGCTCATGCAGAAAAGAAAACTCTTCCCCGATCTCCCGACGGCGTCTCCGGGTCCTTTTGGGTTACCCCGACGAGCATCTCTAAAAGAGGGGCCCGACTTGTATCGGTTCCGCTGCCGGGTTCCGGAATAGGAACCGGATTCCCTTTCGCCCAACGGGGGCCAGCACAAATAGGCATCATGCTATGACGGCCCCCATCGACATCGGATTTCTCCTAGGGCTTAGGATCGACTGACTCGTGTGCAACGGCTGTTCACACGAAACCCTTCTCCGCGTCAGCCCTCCAGGGCCTCGCTGGAGTATTTGCTACTACCACCAAGATCTGCACCGACGGCGGCTCCAGGCAGGCTCACGCCCAGACCCTTCTGCGCTCACCGCCGCGACCCTCCTACTCGTCAGGGCTTCGCGGCCGGCCGCGAGGACCGGCCATGACTGCCAGACTGACGGCCGAGTATAGGCACGACGCTTCAGCGCCATCCATTTTCAGGGCTAGTTGCTTCGGCAGGTGAGTTGTTACACACTCCTTAGCGGATTCCGACTTCCATGGCCACCGTCCTGCTGTCTTAAGCAACCAACGCCTTTCATGGTTTCCCATGAGCGTCGATTCGGGCGCCTTAACTCGGCGTTTGGTTCATCCCACAGCGCCAGTTCTGCTTACCAAAAGTGGCCCACTTGGCACTCCGATCCGAGTCGTTTGCTCGCGGCTTCAGCATATCAAGCAAGCCGGAGATCTCACCCATTTAAAGTTTGAGAATAGGTTGAGGTCGTTTCGGCCCCAAGGCCTCTAATCATTCGCTTTACCGGATGAGACTCGTACGAGCACCAGCTATCCTGAGGGAAACTTCGGAGGGAACCAGCTACTAGATGGTTCGATTAGTCTTTCGCCCCTATACCCAGCTCCGACGATCGATTTGCACGTCAGAATCGCTACGGACCTCCATCAGGGTTTCCCCTGACTTCGTCCTGGCCAGGCATAGTTCACCATCTTTCGGGTCCCAACGTGTACGCTCTAGGTGCGCCTCACCTCGCAATGAGGACGAGACGCCCCGGGAGTGCGGAGGCCGCCGCCCCGTTAAGGGCGGGGAAGCCCCATCCTCCCTCGGCCCGCGCAAGGCGAGACCTTCACTTTCATTACGCCTTTAGGTTTCGTACAGCCCAATGACTCGCGCACATGTTAGACTCCTTGGTCCGTGTTTCAAGACGGGTCGTGAAATTGTCCAAAGCTGAAGCGCCGCTGACGGGAGCGATTATTCCGCCCGAGAGCATCCCGAGCCAACAGCGGCGCGGGTCCGGGGCCGGGCCAGGTAGGTCCGTCATCCGGGAAGAACCGCGCGCGCTTGCCGGGAGCCCGGGCGCCCCGAAGGGCGAATCGACTCCTCCAGATGTACCGCCGAGCAGCCAGCCGGGACACCGGGGCTCTGCCCAACAGACGCGAACCGAGGCCCGCGGAAGGACAGGCTGCGCACCCGGGCCGTAGGCCGGCACCCAGCGGGTCGCGACGTCCTACTAGGGGAGAAGTGCGGCCCACCGCACACTGGAACGGCCCCACCCCGCGGCGAGTGGAAAGGCAACCGGACACGACCCCGCCGCGGATTGCTCCGCGCGGGCGGCCGGCCCCATCTGCCGAGGGCGGGGGCCAGTGGCCGGATGGGCGTGAATCTCACCCGTTCGACCTTTCGGACTTCTCACGTTTACCCCAGAACGGTTTCACGTACTTTTGAACTCTCTCTTCAAAGTTCTTTTCAACTTTCCCTCACGGTACTTGTTCGCTATCGGTCTCGTGGTCATATTTAGTCTCAGATGGAGTTTACCACCCACTTGGAGCTGCACTCTCAAGCAACCCGACTCGAAGGAGAGGTCCCGCCGACGCTCGCACCGGCCGCTACGGGCCTGGCACCCTCTACGGGCCGTGGCCTCATTCAAGTTGGACTTGGACTCGGCGCGAGGCGTCGGGGTAGTGGACCCTCCCAAACACCACATGCCACGACAGGCGGCAGCCTGCGGGGTTCGGTGCTGGACTCTTCCCTGTTCGCTCGCCGCTACTGGGGGAATCCTTGTTAGTTTCTTTTCCTCCGCTTAGTAATATGCTTAAATTCAGCGGGTAGTCTCGCCTGCTCTGAGGTCGTTGTTTGAGAGGCTGCGCCACGTGCGACCAGTCGGCTGTGCACGCTACCGAGACACAGTACCGGTATGCGAACCGACCGGGCGACGGGCGCGGCGCGCTACGCGCATTTCAGGAGACGCGCCGAGGCTCGCGCCCCGACACGACGCTCCCAAGTCTCCGAAGCGAGGCGGGCGCCGAAACGCCTGCCGGCTTCAGTATACGTAGCCGACCCTCAGCCAGACGTGGCCCGGGAACGGAATCCATGGACCGCAATGTGCGTTCGAAACGTCGATGTTCATGTGTCCTGCAGTTCACATGTCGACGCGCAATTTGCTGCGTTCTTCATCGACCCACGAGCCGAGTGATCCACCGTCCTGGGTGATCTTTTTCACAATTTTTGTCTGTTCGTTGCGTGCGCAACTGTTTGCATAGGCGGGACCGGGGCGTTTGACGGCCCCTGTTCCATTCCACATTCGTCGTACGGCTCCACACCGGAGCAGAGAGGCACTCGGGCGAAAGTCATTCAAAACCGGCGCCGGGCGCCAGGTGCCGCGGGCCTCCCGCCTCCGGAGCTTCAGCGCTCGTACACCAGCTCAGCAGTTAGTTTTGAGACGTGCGCGTGGTCCCGCACGCGGCGCGCGCCCAGGAGGCGCAGTGTCTGTATGCGCGACAAGACACGCACATCGCAAGACATGCAGTCAAGTCGGTAATGATCCTTCCGCAGGTTCACCTACGGAAACCTTGTTACGACTTTTACTTCCTCTAAATGATCAAGTTTGGTCATCTTTCCGGTAGCATCGGCAACGACAGAGTCGATGCCGCGTACCAGTCCGAAGACCTCACTAAATCATTCAATCGGTAGTAGCGACGGGCGGTGTGTACAAAGGGCAGGGACGTAATCAACGCGAGCTTATGACTCGCGCTTACTGGGAATTCCTCGTTCATGGGGAACAATTGCAAGCCCCAATCCCTAGCACGAAGGAGGTTCAGCGGGTTACCCCGACCTTTCGGCCTAGGAAGACACGCTGATTCCTTCAGTGTAGCGCGCGTGCGGCCCAGAACATCTAAGGGCATCACAGACCTGTTATTGCTCAATCTCGTGCGGCTAGAAGCCGCCTGTCCCTCTAAGAAGAAAAGTAATCGCTGACAGCACGAAGGATGTCACGCGACTAGTTAGCAGGCTAGAGTCTCGTTCGTTATCGGAATTAACCAGACAAATCGCTCCACCAACTAAGAACGGCCATGCACCACCACCCACCGAATCAAGAAAGAGCTATCAATCTGTCAATCCTTCCGGTGTCCGGGCCTGGTGAGGTTTCCCGTGTTGAGTCAAATTAAGCCGCAGGCTCCACTCCTGGTGGTGCCCTTCCGTCAATTCCTTTAAGTTTCAGCTTTGCAACCATACTTCCCCCGGAACCCAAAAGCTTTGGTTTCCCGGAGGCTGCCCGCCGAGTCATCGGAGGAACTGCGGCGGATCGCTGGCTGGCATCGTTTATGGTTAGAACTAGGGCGGTATCTGATCGCCTTCGAACCTCTAACTTTCGTTCTTGATTAATGAAAACATACTTGGCAAATGCTTTCGCTTCTGTTCGTCTTGCGACGATCCAAGAATTTCACCTCTAACGTCGCAATACGAATGCCCCCGCCTGTCCCTATTAATCATTACCTCGGGTTCCGAAAACCAACAAAATAGAACCGAGGTCCTATTCCATTATTCCATGCACACAGTATTCAGGCGGGCTTGCCTGCTTTAAGCACTCTAATTTGTTCAAAGTAAACGTGCCGGCCCACCTCGACACTCGGTAAAGAGCACCGCGGTAGGATTTCAACGGGGTCCGCCTCGGGACGCACGGGCACGCACGAGGCGGCCGCGCGCCTTCGGCTCGCCCCACCGGCAGGACGTCCCACGATACATGCCAGTTAAACACCGACGGGCGGTGAACCAACAGCGTGGGACACAAATCCAACTACGAGCTTTTTAACCGCAACAACTTTAATATACGCTATTGGAGCTGGAATTACCGCGGCTGCTGGCACCAGACTTGCCCTCCAATAGATACTCGTTAAAGGATTTAAAGTGTACTCATTCCGATTACGGGGCCTCGGATGAGTCCCGTATCGTTATTTTTCGTCACTACCTCCCCGTGCCGGGAGTGGGTAATTTGCGCGCCTGCTGCCTTCCTTGGATGTGGTAGCCGTTTCTCAGGCTCCCTCTCCGGAATCGAACCCTGATTCCCCGTTACCCGTTACAACCATGGTAGGCGCAGAACCTACCATCGACAGTTGATAAGGCAGACATTTGAAAGATGCGTCGCCGGTACGGAGACCGTGCGATCAGCCCAAAGTTATTCAGAGTCACCAAGGCAAACGGACCGGACGAGCCGACCGATTGGTTTTGATCTAATAAAAGCGTCCCTTCCATCTCTGGTCGGGACTCTGTTTGCATGTATTAGCTCTAGAATTACCACAGTTATCCAAGTAACGTGGGTACGATCTAAGGAACCATAACTGATTTAATGAGCCATTCGCGGTTTCACCTTAATGCGGCTTGTACTGAGACATGCATGGCTTAATCTTTGAGACAAGCATATGACTACTGGCAGGATCAACCAGGGAGCTGCCTTGCTTGCATAGCGTAGCAGCGAGGCCTGGCCGGGAGTGCATCCCGGCGGCCCGCGCGAACACGCAGTTCGCACCAGGAAGAAGAGTCCAGGAGGAGGCGGGGCTCCCCTGCACGATACACCTCGAAACCCTCTCAGGTCCCGGCGGCGCGCGGCGCCGGCCGAAGCACGTGGTCGGGTCCGAGAGAGGCGCAATCGCCCGGAGACAGGCGAGTAGACGAGTTCAGAAAACCCGTGCTCCCAACTGAGCTTGCCGCTGCCGGCAGAGGCCCGGGAGCGTGCTGTCGTGGCATTGCCGGCGGGAGGCAACACGGACGGCCGAGGCCGGCCGGAAGCTCCGGCGCCGGCGCCACAAGGGCGGGGCCGGGGCCCCGCCCCGTAGGCGGCGTGCAGAAGCGGGCGGGCGCGGCCGAGTCACCGGCCGCCGGCCGCGGTACAAGCCGCCGGCGAGAACCGCCGGGGCCACCGAGCCAGCAGCCGGAGTCGGGCCGCCGAACGCCGGGCGGCGGAGCAGCCCACACAGGCCGCAGCCGCCGCGCCGCGCTTCGCACAGCGCGCCCCGCCGCCGCTCCCACTCGCGGGGAGCCGCGCCGGCCGCGCGCCGCCGCGCGCCCCTCCCGCCCGCCGCGCGCCGCGCCCGGCCGCCGCCTCGGCGGCAGCGCGCCGGCGCCGCGCGGCCGGCGCGCGCGCCCGCGCCGCCCGCCCCACCGCCGCCGCGCGGCCCCCGCCCGCCGGCCGGCGTCGCCGCCCGCCCGCCGGCCCACCGTACCGGTCGCCACGCACTTCGGCAGGAAAGTGCACCACCGGGTGACCGTCACACGCAATCGTACGAATCGCGTGTTGCGTCCCAGAGAGCAACCGGTAACGATAGGGCAACGACACCACACCCATTTCAGTGGGTCCTGTGAAGTTGGCAACCCTTTCTTTGGTCCTTTGGAGAACGTACTCTCCTTTCGGAGTTCTAGACGGATACGCGATAGGTGCGGGGTGCAAAACGTAAATAGCTCTGCAACAGTTCGCCGACAAACATACGGAACTTTCCCGCAGACTGTAGTGGTTGTTTGTCTCGTCCTCTCCGCCCGTTTTCGGTTCGTCTGTTTTTCTTTCATGTCCGTTTCTGTTCTTTTGTTGTTGGTTCCGTTACTGCGGTTGTTCCTGTTGTTGTGCCCTGCTTGTTTGTGGTGTTTGTTGTTGTCGTCGTTTACACACATAGTTCCGATCACAGTCGGAAGTAGCTCCCAAAGAGCTGTACAGGTAATCCTAATGACGTTTGACTGTGCACACCATACGTCATGCGGTAATTGCAATAATGGGGACTCCATTGACACGCCACTGTGAGGTTCCGGGGTTCCCCGTACAAAATCGAAATACCCCTGTCGATTTTCGCCGGCAAAATAGTAGCAATTGACCACAAACTGGAGTCGTTTTGGAGGTGGCTTGACAGAATTCTTTGCCCAATAGCGCAAACAGAGCTCGCGAAGCGTTCTACAGGACATCCGAAAAACATCTGTCCGTGCAGAGTATACGTCACCAGGTAAATGCAGCCATGTGGAATGCATCGTCACGTCACTGTACACTGGCACCACTGTCGTCGGGAAACCGGCATTGTCTTTGGGGCCTCTGTGTACATATACTGCACTTGTAGAGTGCATGGGAACATTGCTATCGAATCGCCCGAAGAGCACGAAACAAAACAAACAAACGTGCGTTTACCACGGTGGATATCCGAGTAGCTGTCGTATTTGTGCCCCTCACCCGGGACATGTACATTTGCCGCACATTCAATGAGCGAGTACCGACCATCGTAGACAAGAACCATTGCACATGTCCCCAGCGCTCGGGAAGGAAACAAAAACGGGTCGAATTGTTGGAAGGAAACGGGTGCACAGTCCACGGTAGCATGTCAATGGACACCCCATTATTGCAATTACCTCATGCGGTATAATCCGCACGGAACAATGCTATTCGGCGTACCCGCAGAACCCGTTGCCGGCCATTGAGAACCGCGATCGGAACCATGTTCGTACAATTAGGCAAACGAGTATCTCGAAGGACACCACATGTCGTGGTGATGTGTCGTAGTCTGCAGAACCATGTAAACCGTGTACAGAGAACCCCCGAACCGATGTCGTGGACGCAGGTGGAACGATGTCGCGCGCCACGCACACGAAAGGCATAAGTACGCATGCGCGCCCGGGTAAGCACCAGCGCCGCCACACCGACCATAGCACCAGCGGGTAGCTGTGATCAGGAACGACGTGGCGAGGTGACGCGCGGTTACGGTACGCCACGGTAGGTTAGGGTTGCGTTAGGTTAGGTTACGTGAGGTCGGGTTAGGTTAGGCTACGTTGGGTTAGGTTAGGGCACGTTGCGTTAGGTTAGGTCACGTTAGGTTAGGTTAGGTTAGGTTAGGTTAGGGTAGGGTAGGGTAGGTTAGGTTAGGTTAGGCGACGCTACGCTAGGTTACGTTAGCGGAGGGCAGGGCAGGTGACGCGACGCGACGCCAGGCCGGGTCACGTCACGTCGCGTCACAGCGCGCCGGGCGGCGCCCGCGGCCGCGCCCCGCCCCCCACACCAGCCGACGCCGGCCTGCGGAGGGCGGCGCGACGTGCGCGCGTGCGGGGCACAGCCGCGCGCCGGGGCCGCCCGCCCGACGGGCACCGGGCGCCGGGGCAGCGGCCGGCCGCGGCCCGGCCGAGGCGCCCAGGCCGGCGGCGCGGCGGCGCGCGGGGCCGGCAGCGGGCGCGGCGCGTGCGCCCCGCGGGGGCCGGTGGCGCTGCGCCGGGCCGGGCCGGAGTGGCGGCGGTCCGAGCGGCCGGCGGCCGGCGGGGGCGCGCGCCGCCGCCCCCGACCGAACCGAGCGGATAGGGACAGCGGGAAAGTCGGGGAGGGCGGCGAACGCGTCACGGCGCGGTCCCGGGGGGTGCCCACAGTGGAATGAGAGGGCGACCAGGGCCCGCCGTCCACCCGCGCGTGGCGCGAAATTCGGGGGTCGCCCGGCGGAGGAGGGCCGGCGACGGCGAGCCGGCGGCCGGAGGAGCGGACGTGTGTTCGCGCGGCGACAAATGGACCGGCCGCCACCGTTTGTGTCCGCGAGCGCCAACCCGAACGCCGGAGGCCGGCGGCAGTGCGAGACGGGCGGGCAAATGGCACACGTATGGGAGCACCCCCCGAAACGGCGCGCGCGCGCGGCAAAAAAAAAAAAAAAAAAAAAAAAAAAAAAAAAAAAAAAAAAAAAAAAAAAGAGGGGGAGGGGGGGGGGGGGGGGGTGCGGCGGCACGGACACACACGCACAAAAGAACAGGTAACATGTGCATTACGACACAAGGTCGGCAATACGCGTGCACGACAAGGTGCATCACCGGCCATTGGACGGGTACACGAACGGAGGACGTCCGTACAGAACGAACGCAGACAGACGCGCGAGTGGGCGAGACCAGGATCCCGGTTCCGCCCTCCCGCCGGCCCGTCGATGTGGTGCAGGGCGACGACGCGCCGTGGAGGAGCGGCCCGCGGCCGTCGCCAGCGTGTGCGGCGCCGAGGGCGCGACAGGTGGCGCTGCCGGCGACGGGTGCGCGGAACCGCCGATAGGTGGCGCCGGCGAGGGCACGGCGGGAGGCGGGCGGCCGTCGTGCGGCCGGCAGATGGCGGCACCGCGCCGAGGAGCCGGCCGGGTTAATGGCGGGGACGGCGGTGACGCCGCCACGTAGAGACCAATTGCGACGGGCGAACGAGGAGGCGCCGCCCCGGAGCGCAGGGGCGCGCCCGATCGCGTTGGGCGACACTCGCGTGGCGCGGCCGGGGGGGTGGCCCGCACCCGGTTCACGGCCGACGTCGCCAGCGACACGAGGGCGGAGGGTGCCGGACCTGCGACGTTGGCACCCCCGCGTCGGGAAGGCGTACATGTCGAGACAGACATGCAATTGGTGCGGAGGTCCGTGTACGAAAGGGAAACAGGTGCGCATAAATGCCGCCGAGAAGGTACACAAACGTACCGCAAAGGTTGGCGGGCTCCTCACGAGTGTCCGCCCAGTGGTGCAAACATAGTAGTAACTAGGTCGCAAGGAGGTCTACCGGAAGCCGTCGTGACGTGTCGCCGTGCACACCGTACGTCGGCGGATAGACGCGGTGATGTGGAAGGTCATTTGCGCGTTACTGCACACGCGGCACCGCGTGTCCGAGACAGGCACACCGTCATTTTGCGGCCCTGTGTACATACACCACAGTTGTAGAGGTCATGTGAACATTCGTATGGTAACCGCCCGAGGGAAATACGTGTACAAACGCCAGACCGCAGTTGTACGACGCGACGGGCATGGGAGGGAAGCATCAGTTGGGAAGGGCGTGAGGCAGGGTGCTAGCCTATCTCCGATGCTTTTCAGTGTGCAGGCGGTGAAGGAAAGCACGGACGGCTTTGGGATAGGGAGTAACGTTCAGGGGGACGACAGGACAACATTGCGTGTTGCCGATGGCAGTGTAATGCTGCCAGAGACAGCAAAGGACCTGGAAGAGCGGTTGAATGGAATGGACAGTGTGTTGCGGGGAATGTATACAATGGACATTGACAAGAGCAAAACAAAAGTAATGGAAGTGCGGTCGTCGAGGATCAGGCGATGCCGAAGGAGGTAGAGTGGGGAACGATACAATGTCGGCGGTAGATGCGTTTTGTGACGTGGGTAGGGAAATAACGGGCGATGGTCGCGGTACAGAGGACATAAAATGCAGAATGGCGACGGGAGGGAAAGCATTCCGGGAAGACGAGAAATGTGCTAACTCCGAACAGTAATGTGCGTATGAGGAGGTCTTTTCGGAAAGCATTTGAGCGGAGAGGTGCCTTGTACGGACGCGACACGTGGACGACAGGCGGTGCGGACAGCGGGAGATTAGAGGCGTTTGAGATGTGGTGCCACAGAAGAATGCCAATGATTAGGTGGGTAGCTCGCATAACCAATGAAGAGGTACTGGACAGACCCGTGGCCAAAAGAGGGGATCGCAGACATCGAGGAATCGTACATGTAGCACCGGGGGGAGGTGTGTGGGGGTACAAATCGCAGAGGGAGACCGAGAGACGCGTATAGTATGCCGATTCACGTGGATGTGGGTTGCCGTTCCCATGAGGAGATGAAAAGGCCTGCTCAGGACAGAGACTAGGGTGGAGAGCTGCATCAAAGCAGACCCCGGACCGAGGAGCATAATGCGAATAACATTAACCGCCCGGGACAAAGAGTATGGTGACATTTGCCGATACCGGATAGGCCGTCGCACGTGTGCCCCGTAACCGGGAAAGATACATGATCCGCAGGCCGTGACGGGTATTCCACCCGCTGCACATGCAATGTGTCGTTTGTACGCCCGACCGGGTACCGCGCATCGTAAACACGAACCGTTGCGCATGCCCCAGGAGCCCGCGAACAAAAGGGTCCCATCGTGGGGAGAAAGGTACCGCGGTAGAGCAGACGGGCGCAAATGCCACGGTAGCATGTGCGTGGACACCCCATGGCGGGAGGTATCGCGTGAGGTGTAATGTGCACGGAGGATGTCCGCCAAGAGCCGGTCGACAGCCATTTTGGAACCGCGGGCCGAACCATGTCGGTGCGCGTTGTCCCTGTACCGGTGGTCGGTGTTCAGAACAATAGCGGGCCCGTGCACCGACACGTTGTCCTGCCCCCGATATTATCGGGGAAGGCCTGGTATTTGGACATCATTGCGGCATGGGGCGACAGTTGTCGATGAACGTGCGAGACGGGAACCGTTACGAACAACACTGTCAACCGGTTGCGCACGACGGAGGACACCCTTGCGTTGTACGACATAGCGATAGCATGTAGCAGACGGGGGCTGTACGGTAGTGTGTCTGAGGTGGCCGCAATCACGTACATGCAGGTACGTGTATGTGACGTGCGCGTACCGTACATGTACAAATACGGCCCCACCCAGCACGTACATTGGCGCGTATGAATGTGTAGTAATGGGTCTGCCCTATCCTCCCGCCGCCCGTAATGTCTGTGGCAGCCGCGGTGAATCACCGCAACAATGGATGGCATCGGTGATGGGTAAGAGTGAATGGCGACATGTCGTGTAGCCCGCCGGTCGTGTGTACACACGTATTCCACAACATTGCCGTTTACCGGCCATAGATCCCGCAGGCGACGCCCGTGTACATGTCCAGACGTCCGAGGCGTGTGACGTACGTAACATTCCCATCCGACGTGTGCCACGTCGCCGACCGCACCGTACTGTGTGCTGCACGGCCCGTAGCCCCATGTCGACGAACCGCCGTCCACTGTTCTGCGAGCGGGTACCACATCATTAACATCCCATGTACAGCCAAACGCCAGCCGCCGGTGGATCGATCGCGAAAGGTACCTGCCCGTCGAGCCGTTGCGTCACGTTCTGCCTGCACAGCACTCCACCGTGAGGTGGCGTACCGCTGCAGTGCAATGCGTGTAATGCGTGTCCCCGCACGTTACCGATTGGGCTCTTCCATGGCCTCTAACGTCAAACCACCTCCCTCCGTAGATGTGCCAATCGCACACGTTCATAGCCAGGCTGCAACACTATACCAGTTACACACGTTTGCAGATCAGATGAGATTAATTATTTGTTCCGTAGACCCAAATTGAGGGGATCCCCGTGGATGTGGAACATGTCAAGAAACAAAATGTACAGGTTGCATAACAAATAATACTAACAATGTAAATACAGATACATAATTGTTTAAGGTTCTTCTTTTAGGGTTTTTTTGTGATCATATAATAGTACTAATATAGTATGGGTGCATGCAGCACGTGGTACAAGGTAGAAAGTCACTAACGGAAGTATGGGTGCATGCAGCACGTGGTACAAGGTAGAAAGTCACTAACGGAGTAGAAGGAGGTGGCCACTAGAAAGGTCGTTTAGGTTCCTCTTCAACCGACCTTTATTTGTGGCTAAAGTGTTTGTACTTGATGGTAAAGTATTGGAAATGTGTGTTACCTGAGTAGTGGACCCCTTTGTGAACCGAAGTAGAGTGCTTTTAGATCCTTGTGTGGACCATTGTTGTTTCTAGTATTGTATGTGTGAACCGAGCTGCTTGTTGGGAAAAGGGATATATTATTTATGACAAAATGTCATTAAGGGAATAAATACACTGAGAGGCGGTAGTTAATATACCCAGTTCTTTGAAGAGGCTTCTACAGGACGTCCGTGAATGTACGCCACAAATAATACGTATTACACGTTTTTGGGCTCTGAAGACTTGTGACCGACCCCGAAGAGTTACCCCACAATTATTATACCATATGACATTAAGGAATGAAAGTAAGCAAAGTATGCAAGCTTTGGTATTTGCATGTCTCCTATGTCTGAGAACACCCGTAATTGGAAATACAGAGTTGTTGGGTCGTTCTTCTGCGGTTCTGTGGCGTGCTCCTCCCAACTAAATGTATTACCAAGCTGTAAATCCCAGGCATTTAAGTCTGTCAGCCTCTTGTATCTGCTCTTCCTTCATATTCAATGCATATGCTGTAAGGAAATCTCTTACATGTCCTGAAACGGCAGGTAGTGCGTCTTTGCAAAGTGTAATGACGATGAGTTGGATTTAAACCATGTAGTAATTGTACATGATATTATCATTTGCAGACGTTTCTATCACTATACGTGACGTACTCTCTATTGCAATCCGTGTATCATCTGCAGACAAACCGAACTCTGCCTCTGGTAGTGTAACCGATGAGAGATCATTAACGTACACAGGAAAAGGCAATGGCCCTAAGATGGGTCCCTGTGGGACACCACATGTAGTTGCGTCCCAACCCCATGATGACTGTTGGCCTAATTCACTAGTCGCTTGCACCGACACC
>JAOYRU010001665.1:0-41729 GCA_026315105.1 Locusta migratoria | reverse complement strand
ACACTAACGAGTCCAGCAGTTCAGCATTTTTCACCAGTATAGCCACACTAACGAGTCCAGCAGTTCAGCATTTTTCATCACTATAGGCACACTAACGAGTCCAGCAGTTCAGCATTTTTCACCAATATAAGCACACCAACGAGTCCAGCAGTTCAGCATTTTTCACCAATATAAGCACACTAACGTGTCCAGAAGTTCAGCATTTTTCACCAGTATAGGCACACTAACGAATGCAGCTGGTCAGCATTTTTCACCAGTATAGGCACTCTAACGAGTCCAGCAGTTCAGCATTTTTCACCAATATAAGTACATTAACGAGTCCAGCAGTTCAGCATTTTTCAACAGTATAGGCACATTAAACGAGTCCAGCAGTTCAGCATTTTACACCAGTATAGGCACACTAACGAGTCCAGCAGTTCAGCATTTTTCACCACTATAGGCACACTAACGTAGTCCAGCAGTTCATCATTTTTCACCAATATAAAGCACACTAACGAGTCCAGCAGTTACGCATTTTTCACACAGTATAAGCACACTAACAAGTCAAGCAGTTCAGCATTTTTCACCACTATAGGCACACTAACGAGTCCAGCAGGTCAGAATTTTCACCAGTATAGGCACACTAACGAGTCCAGCAGTTCAGCATTTTTCACCAGTATAGGCCCCACTAACGAGTCCAGCATTCAGCATATTTCACCAGTATAGGCACACTAACGAGTCCAGCAGTTCAGCATTTTTCACCAGTATAGGCACACTAACGAGTCCAGCAGTTCAGCATTTTTCACCAGTATAGGCACACTAACGAGTCCAGCAGTTCAGCATTTTTCACCAATATAGGCACACTAACGAGTCCAGCAGTTCAGCATTTTTCACCAGTATAGGCACACTAACGAGTCCAGCAGTTCAGCATTTTTCACCAATATAAGTACACTAACGAGTCCAGCAGTTCAGCATTTTTCACAGTATAGGCACACTAACGAGTCCAGCAGTTCAGCATTTAAACACCAGTATTGGCACACTAAGAAGTCCAGCAGTTCAGCATTTTCACCAGTATAGGCACACTAACAAGTCCAGCAGTTCAGCATTTTTCAACAGTATAGGCTCACTAACGAGAGCAGCAGTTCGGCATTTTTTCACCAGTATAGGCACATTAACGAGTCCAGCAGTTCAGCATTTTCACCAATATAAGCACACTATCGAGTCCAGCAGTTCAGCATTTTCACCAGTATAGGCATACTACAACGAGTCCAGCAGTTCTGCATTTTTCACCACTATAGGCACACTAACGATTCCAGCAGTTCAGCATTTTTCACCACTATAGGCACACTAACGTGTCCAGCAGTTCATCATTTTTCACCAGTATAGGCATACTAACGAGTCCAGCAGTTCAGCATTTTTCACTACTTAGGCACACTAACGAGTCCAGCAGTTCAGCATTTTTCACCATTATAAGCACACTAACAAGTCCAGCAGTTCAGCATTTTTCACCAGTATAGGCACACTAACGATTCCAGCAGTTCAGCATTTTTCACCACTATAGGCACACTAACGAGTCCAGCAGTTCAGCATTTTTCACTAGTATAGGCATACTAATGAGTCCAACAGTTCAGCATTTTTCACTAGTATAGGCACACTAACGAGTCCAGCAGTTCAGCATTTTTCACCAGTATAAACACACTAACGAGTCCAGCAGTTCAGCATTTTTCACCTGTATAGGCACACTAACGATTCCTGCAGTTCAGCATTTTTTACTAGTATAGGCACACTAACGAGTCCATCAGTTCAGAATTTTCACCAGTTTAGGCACACTAACGAGTCCAGCAGTTCAGCATTTTTCACCAGTATAGCACACTAACGAGTCCAGCAGTTCAGCATTTTTCACCACTATAGGCACACTAACGAGTCCAGCAGTTCAGCATTTTTCACTAGTATAGGCACACTAACGAGTCCAGCAGTTCAAGCATTTTTCACCAATTAAGCACACTAACGAGTCCAGCAGTTCTGAATTATTTACACTATAGGCACACTAACGAGTCCAGCATTTCAGCATTTTTCACCAGTATAGGCACACTAACGAGTCCAGCAGTTCAGCATTTTTCACCAATATAAGCACACTAACGAGTCCAGCAGTTCAGCATTTTTCACCAGTATAGGCACACTAACGAGTCCAGCAGTTCAGCATTTTTCACCAATATAAGCACACTAACAAGTCTAGCAGTTCAGCATTTTTCACCACTATAGGCACACTAACGAGTCCAGCAGGTCAGCATTTTTCACCTGTATAGGCACACTAACGAGTCCAGCAGTTCAGCATTTGTCACCAGTATAGGCCCACTAACGAGTCCAGCAGTTCAGCATATTTCACCAGATAGGCACACTAACGAGGTCCAGCAGTTCAGCATTTTTCACCAGTATAGGCACACTAACGAGTCCAGCAGTTCAGCATTTTTCTACCACCAGTATAGGCACACTAACGAGTCAGCAGTTCAGCTTTTTTCAACCAGTATTGGCACACTAACAAGTCCAGCAGTTCAGCATTTTCACCAGTATAGGCACACTAACAAGTCCAGCAGTTCAGCATTTTTCACCAGTATAGGCTCACTAACGAGAGCAGCCGTTCGCGCATTTTCACCAGTATAGGCACATTAACGAGTCCAGCAGTTCAGCATTTTTCACCAATATAAGCACACTATCGAGTCCAGCAGTTCAGCATTTTTCACCAGTATAGGCATACTTACGAGTCCAGCAGTTCTGCATTTTCACCACTATAGGCACACTAACGATTCCAGCAGTCAGCATTTTTCACCATTATAAGCACACTACAAGTCCAGCAGTTCAGCATTTTTCACCAGTATAGGCACACTAACGATTCCAGCAGTTCAGCATTTTTCACCACTATAGGCACACTAACGAGTCCAGGCAGTTCAGCATTTTTCACCAGTATAGGCATACTAATGAGTCCAGCAGTTCAGCATTTTTCACTAGTATAGGCACACTAACGAGTCCCAGCAGTTCAGCATTTTTCACCAGTTATAGGCACACCTTAACGAGTCCAGCAGTTCAGCATTTTTCACTAGTATTGCACACTAACGAGTCCATCAGTTTAGAATTTTCACCAGTATAGGCACACTAACGAGTCCAGCAGATCAGCATTTTTCACCAGTATAGGCACACTAACGAGTCCAGCAGTTCAGCATTTTTCACCAATATAAGCACACTGAGTCCAGCAGTTCAGCATTTTTCACCAGTATAGGCACACTAACGAGTCCAGCAGTTCAGCATTTTTCACCAATATAAGCACACCAACAAGACCAGCATTCAGCATTTTTCACCAATATAAGCACACTTACGAGTCAAGCAGTTCAGCATTTTTCACCACTATAGGCACACTAACGAGTCCAGCAGTTAAGCATTTTCACCAGTATAGGCACACTAACGAGTCCAGCAGTTCAGCATTTTTCACCAGTATAGCCACACTAACGAGTCCAGCAGTTCAGCATTTTTCATCCTATAGGCACACTAACGAGTCCAGCAGTTCAGCATTTTTTTCACCAATATAAGCACACCAACGAGTCCAGCAGTTCAGCATTTTTCACCAATATAAGCACACTAACGTGTCCAGCAGTTCAGCATTTTTCACCAGTATAGGCACACTAACGAGTCCAGCAGTCAGCATTTTTCACCAGTATAGCCACACTAACGAGTCCAGCAGTTCAGCCATTTGTCACCACACTATAGGCACACTAACGAGTGCAGCTGGTCAGCATTTTTCACCAGTATAGGCACTCTAACGAGTCCAGCAGTTCAGCATTTTTCACCAATATAAGTACATTAACGAGTCCAGCAGTTCAGCAGTTTTTCAACAGTAAAGGCACATTAACGAGTCCAGCAGTTCAGCATTTTTCACCACTATAGGCACACTAACGAGTCCAGAGTTCAGCATTTTACACCAGTATAGGCACACTAACGAGTCCAGCAGTTCAGCATTTTTCACCACTATAGGCACACTAACGAGTCCAGCAGTTCATCATTTTTCACCAATATAAGCACACTAACGAGTCCAAGCAGTACGCATTTTTCACCAGTATAAGCACACTAACAAGTCTAGCAGTTCAGCATTTTTCACCACTATAGGCACACTAACGAGTCCAGCAGGTCAGAATTTTCACCAGTATAGGCACACTAACGAGTCC
This sequence comes from Locusta migratoria, assembly GCA_026315105.1. Taxonomy (NCBI): domain Eukaryota; kingdom Metazoa; phylum Arthropoda; class Insecta; order Orthoptera; family Acrididae; genus Locusta; species Locusta migratoria. The sequence continues at coordinate 37,536 of JAOYRU010001665.1, read as the reverse complement.
AGCAGTTCAGCATTTTTCACCAGTATAGGCCCACTAACGAGTCCAGCAGTTCAGCATATTTTCACCAGTATAGGCACACTAACGAGTCCAGCAGTTCAGCATTTTTCACCAGTATAGGCACACTAACGAGTCCAGCAGTTCAGCATTTTTCACCAGTATAGGCACACTAACGAGTCCAGCAGTTCAGCATTTTTCACCAATATAGGCACACTAACGAGTCCAGCAGTCAGCATTTTTCACCAGTATAGGCACACTAACGAGTCCAGCAGTTCAGCATTTTTCACCAATATAAGTACACTAACGAGTCCAGCAGTTCAGCATTTTTCAACAGTATAGGCACACTAACGAGTCCAGCAGTTCAGCATTTTTCACCAGTATTGGCACACTAAGAAGTCCAGCAGTTCAGCATTTTCACCAGTAATAGGCACACTAACAAGTCCAGCAGTTCAGCATTTTTCACCAGTATAGGCTCACTAACGAGAGCAGCAGTTCGGCATTTTTCACCAGTATAGGCACATTAACGAGTCCAGCAGTTCAGCATTTTTCACCAATATAAGCACACTATCGAGTCCAGCAGTTCAGCATTTTTCACCAGTATAGGCATACTAACGAGTCCAGCAGTTCTGCATTTTTCACCACTATAGGCACACTAACGATTCCAGCAGTTCAGCATTTTTCACCACTATAGGCACACTAACGTGTCCCAGCAGTTCATCATTTTTCACCAGTATAGGCATACTACGAGTCCAGCAGTTCAGCATTTTCACCACTATAGGCACACTAACGAGTCCAGCAGTTCAGCATTTTTCACCATTATAAGCACACTAACAAGTCCAGCAGTTCAGCATTTTTCACCAGTATAGGCACACTAACGATTCCAGCAGTTAAGCATTTTTCACCACTATAGGCACACTAACGAGTCCAGCAGTTCAGCATTTTTCACCAGTATAGGCATACTAATGAGTCCAACAGTTCAGCATTTTTCACTAGTATAGGCACACTAACGAGTCCAGCAGTTCAGCATTTTTCACCAGTATAAACACACTAACGAGTCCAGCAGTTCAGCATTTTTCACCTGTATAGGCACACTAACGATTCCTGCAGTTCAGCATTTTTCACTAGTATAGGCACACTAACGAGTCCATCAGTTCAGAATTTTTCACCAGTTTAGGCACACTAACGAGTCCAGCAGTTCAGCATTTTTCACCAGTATAGGCACACTAACGAGTCCAGCAGTTCAGACATTTTTTCACCACTATAGGCACACTAACGAGTCCAGCAGTTCAGCATTTTTCACTAGTATAGGCAACACTAACGAGTCCAGCAGTTCAGCATTTTTCACCAATATAAGCACACTAACGAGTCCAGCAGTTCTGAATTATTTACCACTATAGGCACACTAACGAGTCCAGGCATTTCAGCATTTTTCACCAGTATAGGCACACTAACGAGTCCAGCAGTTCAGCATTTTCACCAATATAAGCACACTAACGAGTCCAGCAGTTCAGCATTTTTCACCAGTATAGGCACACTAACGAGTCCAGCAGTTCAGCATTTTTCACCAATATAAGCACACTAACAAGTCTAGCAGTTCAGCATTTTTCACACTATAGGCACACTAACGAGTCCAGCAGGCAGCATTTTTCACCAGTATAGGCACACTAACGAGTCCAGCAGTTCAGCATTTTTCACCAGTATAGGCCCACTAACGAGTCCAGCAGTTCAGCATATTTCACCAGTATAGGCACACTAACGAGTCCAGCAGTTCAGCATTTTCACCAGTATAGGCACACTAACGAGTCCAGCAGTTCAGCATTTTTCACCAGTATAGGCACACTAACGAGTCCAGCAGTTCAGCATTTTTCACCAGTATTGGCACACTAACAAGTCCAGCAGTTCAGCATTTTCACCAGTATAGGCACACTAACAAGTCCAGCAGTTCAGCATTTTTCACCAGTATAGGCTCACTAACGAGAGCAGCAGTTCGGCATTTTTCACCAGTATAGGCACATTAACGAGTCCAGCAGTTCAGCATTTTTCACCAATATAAGCACACTATCGAGTCCAGCAGTTCAGCATTTTTCACCAGTATAGGCATACTTACGAGTCCAGCAGTTCTGCATTTTTCACCACTATAGGCACACTAACGATTCCAGCAGTTCAGCATTTTTCACCATTATAAGCACACTAACAAGTCCAGCAGTTCAGCATTTTTCACCAGTATAGGAACACTAACGATTCCAGCAGTTCAGCATTTTTCACCACTATAGGCACACTAACGAGTCCAGCAGTTCAGCATTTTTCACCAGTATAGGCATACTAATGAGTCCAGCAGTTCAGCATTTTTCACTAGTATAGGCACACTAACGAGTCCAGCAGTTCAGCATTTTTCACCAGTATAAACACACTAACGAGTCCAGCAGTTCAGCATTTTTCACCTGTATAGGCACACTAACGATTCCTGCAGTTCAGCATTTTTCACTAGTATAGGCACACTAACGAGTCCATCAGTTCAGAATTTTGACCAGTATAGGCACACTAACGAGTCCAGCAGTTCAGCATTTTTCACCAGTATAGGCACACTAACGAGTCCAGCAGTTCAGCATTTTTCACCACTATAGGCACACTAACGAGTCCAGCAGTTCAGCATTTTTCACTAGTATAGGCACACTAACGAGTCCAGCAGTTCAGCATTTTTCACCAATATAAGCACACTAACGGATCCAGCAGTTCTGAATTATTTACCACTATAGGCACACTAACGAGTCCAGCATTTCAGCATTTTTCACCAGTATAGGCACACTAACGAGTCCAGCAGTTCAGCATTTTTCACCAATATAAGCACACTAACGAGTCCAGCAGTTCAGCATTTTTCACCAGTATAGGCACACTAACGAGTCCAGCAGTTCAGCATTTTTCACCAATATAAGCACACTAACAAGTCCAGCAGTTCAGCATTTTTCACCAATATAAGCACACTTACGAGTCAAGCAGTTTAGCATTTTTCACCACTATAGGCACACTAACGAGTCCAGCAGTTCAGCATTTTTCACCAGTATAGGCACACTAACGAGTCCAGCATTTCAGCATTTTTCACCACTATATGCACACTAACGAGTCCAGCAGTTCAGCATTTTTCACCAATATAAGCACACTAACGAGTCCAGCAGTTACGCATTTTTCACCAGTATAAGCACACTAACAAGTCTAGCAGTTCAGCATTTTTCACCACTATAGGCACACTAACGAGTCCAGCAGGTCAGCATTTTTCACCAGTATAGGCTCACTAACGAGTCCAGCAGTTCAGCACTTTTCACCAATAGAAGTACACTAATGAGTCCAGCAGTTCAGCATTTTTCAACAGTATAGGCACACTAACGAGTCCAGCAGTTCAGCATTTTTCACCAGTATTGGCACACTTAACAAGTCCAGCAGTTCAGCATTTTCACCAGTATAGGCACACTAACAAGTCCAGCAGTTCAGCATTTTTCACCAGTATAGGCTCACTAACGAGTGCAGCAGTTTCGGCATTTTTCACCAGTATAGGCACATTAACGAGTCCAGCAGTTCAGCATTTTTCACCAATATAAGCACACTATCGAGTCCAGCAGTTTAGCATTTTTCACCAGTATAGGCATACTAACGAGTCCAGCAGTTCTGCATTTTTCACCACTATAGGCACACTAACGATTCCAGCAGTTCAGCATTTTTCACCACTATAGGCACACTAACGAGTCCAGCAGTTCATCAATTTTCACCAGTATAGGCATATTAACGAGTCCAGCAGTTCAGCATTTTTCACCACTATAGGCACACTAACGAGTCCAGCAGTTCAGCATTTTTCACCATTATAAGCACACAAACAAGTCCAGCAGTTCAGCATTTTTCACCAGTATAGGCACACTATCGAGTCCAGCAGTTCAGCATTTTTCACCACTATAAGGCACACTAACGAGTCCAGCAGTTCAGCATTTTTCACCAGTATAGGCATACTAATGAGTCCAGCAGTTCAGCATTTTTCACTAGTATAGGCACACTAACGAGTCCAGCAGTTCAGCATTTTTCACCAGTGTAGGCACACTAACGAGTCCAGCATTTCAGCATTTTTCACCAGTATAGGCACACTAACGAGTCCAGCAGTTCAGCATTTTTCACCAATATAAGCACACTAACGAGTCCAGCAGTTCAGCATTTTTCACCAGTATAGGCACACTAACGAGTCCAGCAGTTCAGCATTTTTCACCAATATAAGCACACTTACGAGTCAAGCAGTTCAGCATTTTTCACCACTATAGGCACACTAACGAGTCCAGCAGTTAAGCATTTTTCACCAGTATAGGCACACTAACGAGTCCAGCATTTCAGCATTTTTCACCACTATATGCACACTAACGGGTCCAGCAGTTCAGCATTTTTCACCAATATAAGCACACTAACGAGTCCAGCAATTCAGCATTTTCACCAATATAAGCACACCAACGAGTTCAGCAGTTCAGCATTTTTCACCAATATAAGCACACTAACGTGTCCAGCAGTTCAGCATTTTTCACCAGTATAGGCACACTAACGAGTCCAGCAGTTCAGCATTTTTCACCAGTAAGCCACACTAACGAGTCCAGCAGTTCAGCATTTTTCATCACTATAGGCACACTAACGAGTCCAGCAGTTCAGCATTTTTCACCAGTTAGGCACACTAACGAGTCCAGCAGTTCAGCATTTTTCACCAGTATAGGCCCACTAACGAGTCCAGCAGTTCAGCATTTTTCACCAGTATAGGCACACTAACGAGTCCAGCAGTTCAGCATTTTTCACCAGTATAGGCACACTAACGAGTCCAGCAGTTCAGCATTTTTCACCAGTATAGGCACACTAACGAGTCCAGCAGTTCAGCATTTTTCACCAATATAGGCACACTAACGAGTCCAGCAGTTCAGCATTTTTCACCAGTATAGGCACACTATCGAATCCAGCAGTTCAGTATTTTTCACCACTATAGGCACACTAACAAGTCCAGCAGTTCAGCATTTTACACCAGTATAGGCACACTAACGAGTCCAGCAGTTCAGCATTTTTCACCACTATAGGCACACTAACGAGTCCAGCAGTTCATCATTCTTCACCAATATAAGCACACTAACGAGTCCAGCAGTTACGCATTTTTCACCAGTATAAGCACACTAACAAGTCTAGCAGTTCAGCATTTTTCACCACTATAGGCACACTAACGATCCAGCAGGTCAGCATTTTTCACCAGTATAGGCACACTAACGAGTCCAGCGGTTCAGCATTTTTCACCAATATAAGTACACTAACGAGTCCAGCAGTTCAGCATTTTTCAACAGTATAGGCACACTAACGAGTCCAGCAGTTCAGCATTTTTCACCAGTATTGGCACACTAACAAGTCCACAGTTCAGCATTTTCACCAGTATAGGCACACTAACAAGTCCAGCAGTTCAGCATTTTTCACCAGTATAGGCTCACTAATGAGTGCAGCAGTTCGGCATTTTTCACCAGTATAGGCACATTAACGAGTCCAGCAGTTCAGCATTTTTCACCAATATAAGCACACTATCGAGTCCAGCAGTTCAGCATTTTTCACCAGTATAGGCATACTAACGAGTCCAGCAGTTCTGCATTTTTCACCACTATAGGCACACTAATGATTCAGCAGTTCAGCATTTTTCACTACTATAGGCACACTAATGAGTCCAGCAGCTCATCATTTTTCACCAGTATCGGCATACTAACGAGTCCAGCAGTTCAGCATTTTTCACCACTATAGGCACACTATCGAGTCCAGCAGTTCAGCATTTTTCACCACTATAGGCACACTAACAAGTCCAGCAGTTCAGCATTTTTCACCAGTATAGGCATACTAATGAGTCCAGCAGTTCAGCATTTTTCACTAGTATAGGCACACTAACGAGTCCAGCAGTTCAGCATTTTTCACCAGTATAAACACACTAACGAGTCCAGCAGTTCAGCATTTTTCACCAGTATAGGCACACTAACGATTCCAGCAGTTCAGCATTTTTCACTAGTATAGGCACACTAACGAGTCCATCAGTTCAGAATTTTCACCAGTATAGGCACACTAACAAGTCCAGCAGTTCAGCATTTTTCACCAGTATAGGCACACTAACGAGTCCAGCAGTTCAGCATTTTTCACCACTATAGGCACACTAACGAGTCCAGCAGTCAGCATTTTTCACTAGTATAGGCACACTAACGAGTCCAGCAGTTCAGCATTTTTCACCAATATAAGCACACTAACGAGTCCAGCAGTTCTGAATTATTTACCACTATAGGCACACTAACGAGTCCAGCATTTCAGCATTTTTCACCAGTATAGGCACACTAACGAGTCCAGCAGTTCAGCATTTTTCACCAATATAAGCACACTAACGAGTCCAGCAGTTCAGCATTTTACAACAGTATAAGCACACTAACGAGTGCAGCAGTTCAGCATTTTTCACCACTATAGGCACACTAACGAGTCCAGCAGGTCAGCATTTTTCACCAGTATAGGCACACTAACAAGTCCAGCAGTTCAGCATTTTTCACCAATATAAGCACACTAACGAGTCCAGCAGTTCAGCATTTTTCACCAGTATAGGCACAGTAACGAGTTCAGCAGTTCAGCATTTTTCACTACTATAGGCACACTAACGAGTCCAGCAGTTCAGCATTTTTCACCACTATAGGCACACTAACGAGTCCAGCAGTTCAGCATTTTTCACCAGTATAGGCACACTAACAAGTCCAGCATTTCAGCATTTCACCAGTATAGGCACACTAACGAGTCCAGCAGTTCAGCATTTCTCACCACTATAGGCACACTAACGAGTGCAGCAGTTCAGCATTTTTCGCCAGTATAGGCACATTAACGAGTCCAGCAGTTCAGCATTTTTCACCAATATGAGCACACTAACGAGTCAAGCAGTTCAGCATTTTTCGCAAGTATAGGCACACTAACGAGTCCAGCAGTTCAGCATTTTTCACCAATGTAAGCACACTAATGAGTCCAGCACGAGTCCGGCAGTTCAGCATTTTTCACCAGTATAGGCACACTAACGAGTCCAGCAGTTCAGCATTTTTCACCAGTATAGGCACACTAACGAGTCCAGCAGTTCAGCTTTTTTCACCAATATAAGCACACTAACGAGTCCAGCACGAGTCCAGCAGTTCAGCATTTTTCACCAGTATAGGCACACTAACGAGTCCAGCAGTTCAGCATTTTTCACCAGTATAGGCACACTAACAAGTCCAGCAGTTCAGCATATTTCACCTGTCTAGGCACACTAACGAGTCCAGCAGTTCAGCATTTTTCACCAGTGTAGGCACACTAACGAGTCCAGCAGTTCAGCATTTTTCACCACTATAGGCACACTAACGTGTCCAGCTGTTCAGCATTTTTCACCAATATAAGCACACTAACGAGTCCAGCAGTTCAGCATTTTTCACCAATATAAACACACTAACGAGTCCAGCAGTTCAGCATTTTTCACCAATATAAGCACACTAACGAGTCCAGCAGTTCAGCATTTTTCACCAGTATAGGCACACTAACGAGTCCAGCAGTTCAGCATTTTTCACCAGTATAGGTACACTAACGAGTCCAGCAGTTCAGCATTTTTCACCACTATAGGCCACACCTAACGAGTCCAGCAGTTCAGCATTATTCACTAGTATAGGCACACTAACGAGTCCAGCAGTTCAGCATTTTTCACCAATATAAGCACACTAACGAGTCCAGCAGTTCTGAATTATTTACCACTATAGGCACACTAACGAGTCCAGCAGTTCAGCATTTTTCACTACTATAGGCACACTAACGAGTCCAGCAGTTCAGCATTTTTCACCAGTATAAGCACACTAACGAGTCCAGCTGTTCAGCATTTTTCACCACTATAGGCACACTAACGAGTCCAGCAGGTCAGCATTTTTCACCAGTATAGGCACACTAACGAGTCCAGCAGTTCAGCATTTTTCACCAATATAAGCACACTAAACGAGTCCAGCAGTTCAGCATTTTACACCAGTATAAGCACACTAACGAGTCCAGCAGTTCAGCATTTTTCACCACTATAGGCACACTAACGAGTCCAGCAGGTCAGCATTTTTCACCAGTATAGGCACACTAACGAGTCCAGCAGTTCAGCATTTTTCACCAATATAAGCACACTAACGAGTCCAGCAGTTCAGCATTTTTCACCAGTATAGGCACAGTAACGAGTCCAGCAGTTCAGCATTTTTCACTACTATAGGCACACTAACGAGTCCAGCAGTTCAGCATTTTTCACCAGTATAGGCACACTAACGAGTCCAGCAGTTCAGCATTTTTCACCAGTATAAACACACTAACGAGTCCAGATGTTCAGCATTTTTCACCAGTATAGGCACACTAACGATTCCAGCAGTTCAGCATTTTTCACTAGTATAGGCACACTAACGAGTCCATCAGTTCAGAATTTTCACCAGTATAGGCACACTAACGAGTCCACAGTTCAGCATTTTTCACCAGTATAGGCACACTAACGAGTCCAGCAGTTCAGCATTTTTCACCACTATAGCACACTAACGAGTCCAGCAGTTCAGCATTTTTCACTAGTATAGGCACACTAACGAGTCCAGCAGTTCAGCATTTTTCACCAATATAAGCACACTAACGAGTCCAGCAGTTCTGAATTATTTACCACTATAGACACACTAACGAGTCCAGCATTTCAGCATTTTTCACCAGTATAGGCACACTAACGAGTCCAGCAGTTCAGCATTTTTCACCAATATAAGCACACTAACGAGTCCAGCAGTTCAGCATTTTTCACCAGTATAAGCACACTAACGAGTCCAGCTGTTCAGCATTTTTCACCACTATAGGCACACTAACGAGTCCAGCAGGTCAGCATTTTTCACCAGTATAGGCACACTAACGAGTCCAGCAGTTCAGCATTTTTCACCAATATAAGCACACTAACGAGTCCAGCAGTTCAGCATTTTACACCAGTATAAGCACACTAACGAGTCCAGCAGTTCAGCATTTTTCACCACTATAGGCACACTAACGAGTCCAGCAGGTCAGCATTTTTCACCAGTATAGGCACACTAACGAGTCCAGCAGTTCAGCAATTTTCACCAATATAAGCACACTAACGAGTCCAGCAGTTCTGCATTTTTCACCAGTATAGGCACAGTAACGAGTCCAGCAGTTCAGCATTTTTCACTACTATAGGCACACTAACGAGTCCAGCAGTTCAGCATTTTTCACCAGTATAGGCACACTAACGAGTCCAGCAGTTCAGCATTTTTTCACCAGTATAGGCACACTAACAAGTCCAGCAGTTCAGCATTTTCACCAGTATAGGCACACTAACGAGTCCAGCAGTTCAGCATTTTTCACCACTATAGGCACACTAACGAGTGCAGCAGTTCAGCATTTTTCGCCAGTATAGGCACATTAACGAGACCAGCAGTTCAGCATTTTTCACCAATATGAGCACACTAACGAGTCAAGCAGTTCAGCATTTTTCACAAGTATAGGCACACTAACGAGTCCAGCAGTTCAGCATTTTTCACCAATGTAAGCACACTAATGAGTCCAGCACGAGTCCGGCAGTTCAGCATTTTTCACCAGTATAGGCACACTAACGAGTCCAGCAGTTCAGCATTTTTCACCAGTATAGGCACACTAACGAGTCCAGCAGTTCAGCTTTTTTCACCAATATAAGCACACCAACGAGTCCAGCACGAGGTCCAGCAGTTCAGCATTTTTTCACCAGTATAGGCACACTAACGAGTCCAGCAGTTCAGCATTTTTCACCAGTATAGGCACACTAACAAGTCCAGCAGTTCAGCATTTTTTCACCTGTCTAGGCACACTAACGAGTCCAGCAGTTCAGCATTTTTTCACCAGTGTAGGCACACTAACGAGTCCAGCAGTTCAGCATTTTTCACCACTATAGGCACACTAACGTGTCCAGCTGTTCAGCATTTTCACCAATATAAGCACACTAACGAGTCCAGCAGTTCAGTATTTTTCACCAATATAAACACACTAACGAGTCCAGCAGTTCAGCATTTTTCACCAATATAAGCACACTGACGAGTCCAGCAGTTCAGCATTTTTCACCAGTATAGGCACACTAACGAGTCCAGCAGTTCAGCATTTTTCACCAGTATAGGCACACTAACGAGTCCAGCAGTTCAGCATTTTTCACCAGTATAGGTACACTAACGAGTCCAGCAGTTCAGCATTTTTCACCACTATAGGCACACTAACGAGTCCAGCAGTTCAGCATTTTTCACTAGTATAGGCACACTAACGAGTCCAGCAGTTCAGCATTTTTCACCAATATAAGCACACTAACGAGTCCAGCAGTTCTGAATTATTTACCACTATAGGCACACTAACGAGTCCAGCAGTTCAGCATTTTTCACTACTATAGGCACACTAACGAGTCCAGCAGTTCAGCATTTTTCACCAGTATAAGCACACTAACGAGTCCAGCTGTTCAGCATTTTTCACCACTATAGGCACACTAACGAGTCCAGCAGGTCAGCATTTTTCACCAGTATAGGCACACTAACGAGTCCAGCAGTTCAGCATTTTTCACCAATATAAGCACACTAACGAGTCCAGCAGTTCAGCATTTTACACCAGTATAAGCACACTAACGAGTCCAGCAGTTCAGCATTTTTCACCACTATAGGCACACTAACGAGTCCAGCAGGTCAGCATTTTTCACCAGTATAGGCACACTAACGAGTCCAGCAGTTCAGCATTTTTCACCAATATAAGCACACTAACGAGTCCAGCAGTTCAGCATTTTTCACCAGTATAGGCACAGTAACGAGTCCAGCAGTTCAGCATTTTTCACTACTATAGGCACACTAACGAGTCCAGCAGTTCAGCATTTTTCACCAGTATAGGCACACTAACGAGTCCAGCAGTTCAGCATTTTTCACCAGTATAAACACACTAACGAGTCCAGATGTTCAGCATTTTTCACCAGTATAGGCACACTAACGATTCCAGCAGTTCAGCATTTTTCACTAGTATAGGCACACTAACGAGTCCATCAGTTCAGAATTTTCACCAGTATAGGCACACTAACGAGTCCAGCAGTTCAGCATTTTTCACCAGTATAGGCACACTAACGAGTCCAGCAGTTCAGCATTTTTCACCACTATAGGCACACTAACGAGTCCAGCAGTTCAGCATTTTTCACTAGTATAGGCACACTAACGAGTCCAGCAGTTCAGCATTTTTCACCAATATAAGCACACTAACGAGTCCAGCAGTTCTGAATTATTTACCACTATAGACACACTAACGAGTCCAGCATTTCAGCATTTTTCACCAGTATAGGCACACTAACGAGTCCAGCAGTTCAGCATTTTTCACCAATATAAGCACACTAACGAGTCCAGCAGTTCAGCATTTTTCACCAGTATAAGCACACTAACGAGTCCAGCTGTTCAGCATTTTTCACCACTATATGCACACTAACGAGTCCAGCAGGTCAGCATTTTTCACCAGTATAGGCACACTAACGAGTCCAGCAGTTCAGCATTTTTCACCAATATAAGCACACTAACGAGTCCAGCAGTTCAGCATTTTACACCAGTATAAGCACACTAACGAGTCCAGCAGTTCAGCATTTTTCACCACTATAGGCACACTAACGAGTCCAGCAGGTCAGCATTTTTCACCAGTATAGGCACACTAACGAGTCCAGCAGTTCAGCATTTTTCACCAATATAAGCACACTAACGAGTCCAGCAGTTCTGCATTTTTCACCAGTATAGGCACAGTTACGAGTCCAGCAGTTCAGCATTTTTCACTACTATAGGCACACTAACGAGTCCAGCAGTTCAGCATTTTTCACCAGTATAGGCACACTAACGAGTCCAGCAGTTCAGCATTTTTCACCAGTATAGGCACACTAACAAGTCCAGCAGTTCAGCATTTTCACCAGTATAGGCACACTAACGAGTCCAGCAGTTCAGCATTTTTCACCACTATAGGCACACTAACGAGTGCAGCAGTTCAGCATTTTTCGCCAGTATAGGCACATTAACGAGACCAGCAGTTCAGCATTTTTCACCAATATGAGCACACTAACGAGTCAAGCAGTTCAGCATTTTTCACAAGTATAGGCACACTAACGAGTCCAGCAGTTCAGCATTTTTCACCAATGTAAGCACACTAATGAGTCCAGCACGAGTCCGGCAGTTCAGCATTTTTCACCAGTATAGGCACACTAACGAGTCCAGCAGTTCAGCATTTTTCACCAGTATAGGCACACTAACGAGTCCAGCAGTTCAGCTTTTTTCACCAATATAAGCACACCAACGAGTCCAGCACGAGTCCAGCAGTTCAGCATTTTTCACCAGTATAGGCACACTAACGAGTCCAGCAGTTCAGCATTTTTCACCAGTATAGGCACACTAACAAGTCCAGCAGTTCAGCATTTTTCACCTGTCTAGGCACACTAACGAGTCCAGCAGTTCAGCATTTTTCACCAGTGTAGGCACACTAACGAGTCCAGCAGTTCAGCATTTTTCACCACTATAGGCACACTAACGTGTCCAGCTGTTCAGCATTTTTCACCAATATAAGCACACTAACGAGTCCAGCAGTTCAGTATTTTTCACCAATATAAACACACTAACGAGTCCAGCAGTTCAGCATTTTTCACCAATATAAGCACACTGACGAGTCCAGCAGTTCAGCATTTTTCACCAGTATAGGCACACTAACGAGTCCAGCAGTTCAGCATTTTTCACCAATATAAGCACACTAACGAGTCCAGCAGTTCTGAATTATTTACCACTATAGGCACACTAACGAGTCCAGAATTTCAGCATTTTTCACCAGTATAGGCACACTAACGAGTCCAGCAGTTCAGCATTTTTCACCAATATAAGCACACTAACGAGTCCAGCAGTTCAGCATTTTTCACCAGTATAAGCACACTAACGAGTCCAGCTGTTCAGCAATTTTCACCACTATAGGCACACTAACGAGTCCAGCAGGTCAGCATTTTTCACCAGAATAGGCACACTAACGAGTCCAGCAGTTCAGCATTTTTCACCAATATAAGCACACTAACGAGTCCAGCAGTTCAGCATTTTACACCAGTATAAGCACACTAACGAGTCCAGCAGTTCAGCATTTTTCACCACTATAGGCACACTAACGAGTCCAGCAGGTCAGCATTTTTCACCAGTATAGGCACACTAACGAGTCCAGCAGTTCAGCATTTTTCACCAATATAAGCACACTAACGAGTCCAGCAGTTCAGCATATTTCACCAGTATAGGCACAGTAATGAGTCCAGCAGTTCAGCATTTTTCACTACTATAGGCACACTAACGAGTCCAGCAGTTCAGCATTTTTCACCAGTATAGGCACACTAACGAGTCCAGCAGTTCAGCATTTTTCACCAGTATAGGCACACTAACAAGTCCAGCAGTTCAGCATTTTCACCAGTATAGGCACACTAACGAGTCCAGCAGTTCAGCATTTTTCACCACTATAGGCACACTAACGAGTGCAGCAGTTCAGCATTTTTCGCCAGTATAGGCACATTAACGAGTCCAGCAGTTCAGCATTTTTCACCAATATGAGCACACTAACGAGTCAAGCAGTTCAGCATTTTTCAAAAGTATAGGCACACTAACGAGTCCAGCAGTTCAGCATTTTTCACCAATGTAAGCACACTAATGAGTCCAGCACGAGTCCGGCAGTTCAGCATTTTTCACCAGTATAGGCACACTAACGAGTCCAGCAGTTCAGCATTTTTCACCAGTATAGGCACACTAACGAGTCCAGCAGTTCAGCTTTTTTCACCAATATAAGCACACTAACGAGTCCAGCACGAGTCCAGCAGTTCAGCATTTTTCACCAGTATAGGCACACTAACGAGTCCAGCAGTTCAGCATTTTTCACCAGTATAGGCACACTAACAAGTCCAGCAGTTCAGCATTTTTCACCTGTCTAGGCACACTAACGAGTCCAGCAGTTCAGCATTTTTCACCAGTTTAGGCACACTAACGAGTCCAGCAGTTCAGCATTTTTCACCACTATAGGCACACTAACGTGTCCAGCTGTTTGGCATTTTTCACCAATATAAGCACACTAACGAGTCCAGCAGTTCAGCATTTTTCACCAATATAAACACACTAACGAGTCCAGCAGTTCAGCATTTTTCACCAATGTAAGCACACTAACGAGTCCAGCAGTTCAGCATTTTTCACCAGTATAGGCACACTAACGAGTCCAGCAGTTCAGCATTTTTCACCAGTATAGGCACACTAACGAGTCCAGCAGTTCAGCATTTTTCACCACTATAGGCACACTAACGAGTCCAGCAGTTCAGCATTTTTCACCAGTATAGGCCCACTAACGAGTCCAGCAGTTCAGCATTTTTCACCAGTATAGGCACACTAACGAGTCCAGCAGTTCAGCATTTTTCATCAATATAAGCACACTAACGAGTCCAGCAGTTCAGCATTTTCACCAGTATAGGCACACTAACGAGTCCAGCAGTTCAGCATTTTTCACTAGTATAGGCACACTAACGAGTCCACCAGTTCAGCATTTTTCACCACTATAGGCACACTAACGAGTCCAGCAGTTCAGCATTTTTCACTAGTATAGGCACACTAACGAGTCCAGCAGTTCAGCATTTTTCACCATTATAAGCACACTAACGAGTCCAGCAGTTCTGAATTATTTACCACTATAGGCACACTAACGAGTCCAGCATTTCAGCATTTTTCACCAATATAGGCACACTAACGAGTCCAGCAGTTCAGCATTTTTCACCAGTATAGGCACACTAACGAGTCCAGCAGGTCAGCATTTTTCACCAGTATAGGCACACTAACGAGTCCAGCAGTTCAGCATTTTTCACCAATATAAGCACACTAACGAGTCCAGCAGTTCAGCATTTTTCACCAGTATAAGCACACTAACGAGGCCAGCAGTTCAGTATTTTTCACCACTATGGGCACACTAAGGAGTCCAGCAGGTCAGCATTTTTCACCAGTATAGGCACACTAACGAGTCCAGCAGTTCAGCATTTTTCACCAGTATAGGCACACTAACAAGTCCAGCAGTTCAGCATTTTCACCAGTATAGGCACATTAACGAGTCCAGCAGTTCAGCATTTTTCACCACTATAGGCACACTAACGACTGCAGCAGTTCAGCATTTTTCACCAGTATAGGCACATTAACGAGTCCAGCATTTCAGAATTTTTCACCAATATGAGCACACTAACGAGTCAAGCAGTTCAGCATTTTTCACAAGTATAGGCACACTAACGAGTCCAGCAGTTCAGCATTTTTCACCAATGTAAGCACACTAACGAGTCCAGCACGAGTCCAGCAGTTCAGCATTTTTCACCAGTATAGGCACACTAACGAGTCCAGCAGTTCAGCATTTTTCACCAGTATAGGCACACTAACGAGTCCAGCAGTTCAGCATTTTTCACCAGTATAGGCATACTAACGAGTCCAGCAGTTCAGCATTTTTCACCAGTCTAGGCACACTAACGAGTCCAGCAGTTCAGCATTTTTCACCAGTATAGGCATACTAACGAGTGCAGCAGTTCAGCATTTTTTTACCACTATAGGCACACTAACGAGTCCAGCAGTTCAGCATTTTTCACCAATATAAGCACACTAACAAGTCCAGCAAATCAGCATTTTTCACCAATATAAGCACACTTACGAGTCCAGCAGTTCAGCATTTTTCACCACACTAGGCACACTAACGAGTCCAGCAGTTCAGCATTTTTCACAAGTATAGGCACACTAACGAGTCCAGCAGTTCAGCATTTTTCACCAATGTAAGCACACTAACGAGTCCAGCACGAGTCCAGCAGTTCAGCATTTTTCACCACTATAGGCACACTAACGAGTCCAGCAGTTCAGCATTTTTCACCAGTATAGGCACACTAACGAGTCCAGCAGTTCAGCATTTTTCACCACTATAGGCACACTAACATGTCCAGCTGTTCAGCATTTTTCACCAATATAAGCACACAAACGAGTCCAGCAGTTCAGCATTTTTCACCAATATAAACACACTAACGAGTCCAGCAGTTCAGCATTTTTCACCAATATAAGCACACTAACGAGTCCAGCAGTTCAGCATTTTACACCAGTATAGGCACACTAACGAGTCCAGCAGTTCAGCATTTTTCACCAGTATAGGCACACTAACGAGTCAAGCAGTTCAGCATTTTTCACCACTATAGGCACACTAACGAGTCCAGCAGTTCAGCATTTTTCACCAGTATAGGCCCACTAACGAGTCCAGCAGTTCAGCATTTTTCACTACTATAGGCACACTAACGAGTCCAGCAGTTCAGCATTTTTCATCAATTTAAGCACACTAACGGGTCCAGCAGATCAGCATTTTTCACCAGTATAGGCACACTAACGAGTCCAGCAGTTCAGCATTTTTCACCAGTATAGGCACACTAACGAGTCCAGCAGATCAGCATTTTTCACCAGTATAGGCACACTAACGAGTCCAGCAGTTCAGCATTTTTCACCAGTATAGGCACATTAACGAGTCCAGCAGTTCAGCATTTTTCACCAATATAAGCACACTAACGAGTCCAGCAGTTCAGCATTTTTCACCAGTATAGGCACACTAACGAGTCCAGCAGTTCAGCATTTTTCACCACTATAGGCACACTAACGAGTCCAGCAGTTCAGCATTTTTCACGAGTATAGGCACACTAACGAGTCCAGCAGTTCAGCATTTTTCACCAGTATAGGCACACTAACAAGTCCAGCAGTTTAGCATTTTCACCAGTATAGGCACACTTACGAGTCCTGCACTTCAGCATTTTTCACCAATATAGGCACACTAACGAGTCCAGCAGTTCAGCATTTTTCACCAGTATAGGCACACTTACGAGTCCAGCAGTTCAGCGTTTTTCACCACTATAAGCACACTAACGAGTCCAGCAGTTCAGCATTTTTCACCAGTATAGGCACAGTAACGAGTCTAGCAGTTCAGCATTTTTCACTACTATAGGCACACTAACGAGTCCAGCAGTTCAGCATTTTTCACCAGTATAGGCACTCTAACGAGTCCAGCAGTTCAGCATTTTTCACCATTATAGGCACACTGACAAGTCCAGCAGTTCAGCATTTTCACCAGTATAGGCACACTAACGAGTCCAGCAGTTCAGCATTTTTCACCACTATAGGCACACTAACGAGTGCAGCAGTTCAGCATTTTTCACCAGTTATAGGCACATTAACGAGCCCAGCAGTTCAGCATTTTTCACCAATATGAGCACACTAACGAGTCCAGCAGTTCATCATTTTTCACAAGTATAGGCACACTAACGAGTCCAGCAGTTCAGCATTTTTCACCAATGTAAGCACACTAACGAGTCCAGCACGAGTCCAGCAGTTCAGCATTTTTCACCAGTATAGGCACACTAACGAGTCCAGCAGTTCAGAATTTTTCACCAGTATAGGCACACTATTGAGTCCAGTTTCAGCATTTTTCACCAGTATAGGCACACTAATGAGTCCAGCAGTTCAGCATTTTTCACCAGTATAGGCACACTAATGAGTCCAGTTTCAGCATTTTCACCAGTATAGGCACACTCACGAGTCCAGCAGTTCAGCATTTTTAACCAGTATAGGAATACTAACGAGTCCAGCAGTTCAGCATTTTTCACCACTATAGGCACACTAACGAGTCCAGCAGTTCAGCATTTTTCACCAATATAAGCACACTAACAAGTCCAGCAGTTCAGCATTTTTCACCAATATAAGCACACTTACGAGTCAAGCAGTTCAGCATTTTTCACAACTATAGGCACACTAACAAGTCCAGCAGTTCAGCATTTTTCACCAGTATAGGCACACTAACGAGTCCAGCAGTTCAGCATTTTTCACCATTATAGGCCCACTAACGAGTCCAGCAGTTCAGCATTTTTCACCAGTATAAGCACACTAACGAGTCCAGCAGTTCAGCATTTTTCACCAATATAAGCACACTAACGAGTCCAGCAGTTCAGCATTTTTCACCAGTATAGGCATACTAACGAGTCCAGCAGTTCTGCATTTTTCACCACTATAGGCACACTAACGAGTCCAGCAGTTCAGCATTTTTTCACCAGTATAGGCACACTAACGAGTCCAGCAGTTCAGCATTTTTCACCACTATAGGCACACTAACGAGTCCAGCAGTTCAGCATTTTTCACCAATATAAGCACACTAACGAGTCCAGATGTTCAGCATTTTTCACCAATATAAGCACACTAACAAGTCCAGCAGTTCAGCATTTTTCACCAGTATAAGCACACTAACAAGTCTAGCAGTTCAGCATTTTTCACCACTATAGGCACACTAACGAGTGCAGCAGGTCAGCATTTTTCACCAATATAGGCACACTAACGAGTCCAGCAGTTCAGCATTTTTCACCAATATAAGCACACTAACAAGTCCAGATGTTCAGCATTTTTCACCAATATAAGCACACTAACTAGTCCAGCAGTTCAGCATTTTTCACCAGTATAGGCACACTAACAAGTCCAGCAGTTCAGCATTTTCACCAGTATAGGCACACTAACAAGTCCTGCAGTTCAGCATTTTTCACCAGTATAGGCTCACTAACGAGTGCAGCAGTTCAGCATTTTTCTCCAGTATAGGCACATTAACGAGTCCAGCAGTTCAGCATTTTTCACCAATATAAGCACACTAACGAGTCCAGCAGTTCAGCATTTTTCACCAGTATAGGCATACTAACGAGTCCAGCAGTTCTGCATTTTTCACCACTATAGGCACACTAACGAGTCCAGCAGTTCAGCATTTTTCACCACTATAGGCACACTAACGAGTCAAGCAGTTCAGCATTTTTCACCACTATAGGCACACTAACGAGTCCAGCAGTTCAGCATTTTTCACCAGTATAGGCCCACTAACGAGTCCAGCAGTACAGTATTTTTCACCAGTATAGGCACACTAACGAGTCCAGCAGTTCAGCATTTTTCATCAATTTAAGCACACTAACGGGTCCAGCAGATCAGCATTTTTCACCAGTATAGGCACACTAACGAGTCCAGCAGTTCAGCATTTTTCACCAGTATAGGCACACTAACGAGTCCAGCAGTTCAGCATTTTTCACCAGTATAGGCACACTAACGAGTCCAGCAGTTCAGCATTTTTCACCAGTATAGGCACATTAACGAGTCCAGCAGTTCAGCATTTTTCACCAATATAAGCACACTAACGAGTCCAGCAGTTCAGCATTTTTCACCAGTATAGGCACACTAACGAGTCCAGCAGTTCAGCATTTTTCACCACTATAGGCACACTAACGAGTCCAGCAGTTCAGCATTTTTCACGAGTATAGGCACACTAACGAGTCCAGCAGTTCAGCATTTTTCACCAGTATAGGCACACTTACGAGTCCAGCAGTTCAGCGTTTTTCACCACTATAAGCACACTAACGAGTCCAGCAGTTCAGCATTTTTCACCAGTATAGGCACAGTAACGAGTCCAGCAGTTCAGCATTTTTCACTACTATAGGCACACTAACGAGTCCAGCAGTTCAGCATTTTTCACCAGTATAGGCACTCTAACGAGTCCAGCAGTTCAGCATTTTTCACCATTATAGGCACACTGACAAGTCCAGCAGTTCAGCATTTTCACCAGTATAGGCACAATAACGAGTCCAGCAGTTCAGCATTTTTCACCAATATAAGCACACTAACAAGTCCAGCAGTTCAGCATTTTTCACCAATGTAAGCACACTAACGAGTCCAGCACGAGTCCAGCAGTTCAGCATTTTTCACCAGTATAGGCACACTAACGAGTCCAGCAGTTCAGAATTTTTCACCAGTATAGGCACACTATTGAGTCCAGTTTCAGCATTTTTCACCAGTATAGGCACACTAATGAGTCCAGCAGTTCAGCATTTTTCACCAGTATAGGCACACTAATGAGTCCAGTTTCAGCGTTTTCACCAGTATAGGCACACTCACGAGTCCAGCAGTTCAGCATTTTTAACCAGTATAGGAATACTAACGAGTCCAGCAGTTCAGCATTTTTCACCACTATAGGCACACTAACGAGTCCAGCAGTTCAGCATTTTTCACCAATATAAGCACACTAACAAGTCCAGCAGTTCAGCATTTTTCACCAATATAAGCACACTTACGAGTCAAGCAGTTCAGCATTTTTCACAACTATAGGCACACTAACAAGTCCAGCAGTTCAGCATTTTTCACCAGTATAGGCACACTAACGAGTCCAGCAGTTCACCATTTTTCACCAGTATAGGCCCACTAACGAGTCCAGCAGTTCAGCATTTTTCACCAGTATAAGCACACTAACGAGTCCAGCAGTTCAGCATTTTTCACCAATATAAGCACACTAACGAGTCCAGCATTTCAGCATTTTTCACCAGTATAGGCATACTAACGAGTCCAGCAGTTCTGCATTTTTCACCACTATAGGCACACTAACGAGTCCAGCAGTTCAGCATTTTTCACCAGTATAGGCACACTAACGAGTCCAGCAGTTCAGCATTTTTCACCACTATAGGCACACTAACGAGTCCAGCAGTTCAGCATTTTTCACCAATATAAGCACACTAACGAGTCCAGATGTTCAGCATTTTTCACCAATATAAGCACACTAACAAGTCCAGCAGTTCAGCATTTTTCACCAGTATAAGCACACTAACAAGTCTAGCAGTTCAGCATTTTTCACCACTATAGGCACACTAACGAGTGCAGCAGGTCAGCATTTTTCACCAATATAGGCACACTAACGAGTCCAGCAGTTCAGCATTTTTCACCAATATAAGCACACTAACGAGTCCAGATGTTCAGCATTTTTCACCAATATAAGCACACTAACAAGTCCAGCAGTTCAGCAGTTTTCACCAGTATAGGCACACTAACAAGTCCAGCAGTTCAGCATTTTCACCAGTATAGGCACACTAACAAGTCCTGCAGTTCAGCATTTTTCACCAGTATAGGCTCACTAACGAGTGCAGCAGTTCAGCATTTTTCTCCAGTATAGGCACATTAACGAGTCCAGCAGTTCAGCATTTTTCACCAATATAAGCACACTAACGAGTCCAGCAGTTCAGCATTTTTCACCAGTATAGGCATACTAACGAGTCCAGCAGTTCTGCATTTTTCACCACTATAGGCACACTAACGAGTCCAGCAGTTCAGCATTTTTCACCACTATAGGCACACTAACGAGTCAAGCAGTTCAGCATTTTTCACCACTATAGGCACACTAACGAGTCCAGCAGTTCAGCATTTTTCACCAGTATAGGCCCACTAACGAGTCCAGCAGTACAGTATTTTTCACCAGTATAGGCACACTAACGAGTCCAGCAGTTCAGCATTTTTCATCAATTTAAGCACACTAACGGGTCCAGCAGATCAGCATTTTTCACCAGTATAGGCACACTAACGAGTCCAGCAGTTCAGCATTTTTCACCAGTATAGGCACACTAACGAGTCCAGCAGTTCAGCATTTTTCACCAGTATAGGCACACTAACGAGTCCAGCAGTTCAGCATTTTTCACCAGTATAGGCACATTAACGAGTCCAGCAGTTCAGCATTTTTCACCAATATAAGCACACTAACGAGTCCAGCAGTTCAGCATTTTTCACCAGTATAGGCACACTAACGAGTCCAGCAGTTCAGCATTTTTCACCACTATAGGCACACTAACGAGTCCAGCAGTTCAGCATTTTTCACGAGTATAGGCACACTAACGAGTCCAGCAGTTCAGCATTTTTCACCAGTATAGGCACACTAACAAGTCCAGCAGTTTAGCATTTTCACCAGTATAGGCACACTTACGAGTCCTGCAGTTCAGCATTTTTCACCACTATAGGCACACTAACGAGTGCAGCAGTTCGGCATTTTTCACCACTATAGGCACATTAATGAGTCCAGCAGTTCAGCATATTTCACCAATATAAGCACACTAACGAGTCCAGCAGTTCAGCATTTTTCACCAGTATAGGCACACTAACGAGTCCAGCAGTTCAGCATTTTTCACCAATATAGGCACACTAACGAGTCCAGCAGTTCAGCATTTTTCACCAGTATAGGCACACTTACGAGTCCAGCAGTTCAGCGTTTTTCACCACTATAAGCACACTAACTAGTCCAGCAGTTCAGCATTTTTCACCAGTATAGGCACAGTAACGAGTCCAGCAGTTCAGCATTTTTCACTACTATAGGCACACTAACGAGTCCAGCAGTTCAGCATTTTTCACCAGTATAGGCACTCTAACGAGTCCAGCAGTTCAGCATTTTTCACCATTATAGGCACACTGACAAGTCCAGCAGTTCAGCATTTTCACCAGTATAGGCACAATAAAGAGTCCAGCAGTTCAGCATTTTTCACCACTATAGGCACACTAACGAGTGCAGCAGTTCAGCATTTTTCACCAGTATAGGCACATTAACGAGCCCAGCAGTTCAGCATTTTTCACCAATATGAGCACACTAACGAGTCCAGCAGTTCATCATTTTTCACAAGTATAGGCACACTAACGAGTCCAGCAGTTCAGCATTTTTCACCAATGTAAGCACACTAACGAGTCCAGCACGAGTCCAGCAGTTCAGCATTTTTCACCAGTATAGGCACACTAACGAGTCCAGCAGTTCAGAATTTTTCACCAGTATAGGCACACTATTGAGTCCAGTTTCAGCATTTTTCACCAGTATAGGCACACTAATGAGTCGAGCAGTTCAGCATTTTTCACCAGTATAGGCACACTAATGAGTCCAGTTTCAGCATTTTCACCAGTATAGGCACACTCACGAGTCCAGCAGTTCAGCATTTTTAACCAGTATAGGAATACTAACGAGTCCAGCAGTTCAGCATTTTTCACCACTATAGGCACACTAACGAGTCCAGCAGTTCAGCATTTTTCACCAATATAAGCACACTAACAAGTCCAGCAGTTCAGCATTTTTCACCAATATAAGCACACTTACGAGTCAAGCAGTTCAGCATTTTTCACAACTATAGGCACACTAACAAGTCCAGCAGTTCAGCATTTTTCACCAGTATAGGCACACTAACGAGTCCAGCAGTTCAGCATTTTTCACCAGTATAGGCCCACTAACGAGTCCAGCAGTTCAGCATTTTTCACCAGTATAAGTACACTAACGAGTCCAGCAGTTCAGCATTTTTCACCAATATAAGCACACTAACGAGTCCAGCAGTTCAGCATTTTTCACCAGTATAGGCATACTAACGAGTCCAGCAGTTCTGCATTTTTCACCACTATAGGCACACTAACGAGTTTAGCAGTTCAGCATTTTTCACCAGTATAGGCACACTAACGAGTCCAGCAGTTCAGCATTTTTCACCACTATAGGCACACCAACGAGTCCAGCAGTTCAGCATTTTTTACCAATATAAGCACACTAACGAGTCCAGATGTTCAGCATTTTTCACCAATATAAGCACACTAACAAGTCCAGCAGTTCAGCATTTTTCACCAGTATAAGCACACTAACAAGTCTAGCAGTTCAGCATTTTTCACCACTATAGAAACACTAACGAGTGCAGCAGGTCAGCATTTTTCACCAATATAGGCACACTAACGAGTCCAGCAGTTCAGCATTTTTCACCAATATAAGCACACTAACGAGTCCAGATGTTCAGCATTTTTCACCAATATAAGCACACTAACAAGTCCAGCAGTTCAGCATTTTTCACCAGTATAGGCACACTAACAAGTCCAGCAGTTCAGCATTTTCACCAGTATAGGCACACTAACAAGTCCTGCAGTTCAGCATTTTTCACCAGTATAGGCTCACTAACGAGTGCAGCAGTTCAGCATTTTTCTCCAGTATAGGCACATTAACGAGTCCAGCAGTTCAGCATTTTTCACCAATATAAGCACACTAACGAGTCCAGCAGTTCAGCATTT
Organism: Locusta migratoria; assembly: GCA_026315105.1. Taxonomy (NCBI): domain Eukaryota; kingdom Metazoa; phylum Arthropoda; class Insecta; order Orthoptera; family Acrididae; genus Locusta; species Locusta migratoria. The sequence continues at coordinate 13,564 of JAOYRU010001665.1, read as the reverse complement.
TTCACCAGTATAGGCATACTAACGAGTCCAGCAGTTCTGCATTTTTCACCACTATAGGCACACTAACGAGTCCAGCAGTTCAGCATTTTTCACCACTATAGGCACACTAACGAGTCCAGCAGTTCATCATTTTTCACCAGTATAGGCATACTAACGAGTCCAGGAGATCAGCATTTTTCACCACTATAGGCACACTAACGAGTCCAGCAGTTCAGCATTTTTCACCAATATAAGCACACTAACAAGTCCAGCAGTTCAGCATTTTTCACCAGTATAGGCACACTATCGAGTCTAGCAGTTCAGCATTTTTCACCACTATAGGCACACTAACGAGTCCAGCAGTTCAGCATTTTTCACCAGTATAGGCATACTAACGAGTCCAGCAGTTCAGCATTTTTCACTAGTATAGGCACACTAACGAGTCCAGCAGTTCAGCATTTTTCACCAGTATAAACACACTAACGAGTCCAGCAGTTCAGCATTTTTCACCACTATAGGCACACTAACGAGTCCAGCAGTTCAGCATTTTTCACTACTATAGGCACACTAACGAGTCCAGCAGTTCAGCATTTTTCACCAGTATAGGCACTCTAACGAGTCCAGCAGTTCAGCATTTTTCACCATTATAGGCACACTGACAAGTCCAGCAGTTCAGCATTTTCACCAGTATAGGCACAATAAAGAGTCCAGCAGTTCAGCATTTTTCACCACTATAGGCACACTAACGAGTGCAGCAGTTCAGCATTTTTCACCAGTATAGGCACATTAACGAGCCCAGCAGTTCAGCATTTTTCACCAATATGAGCACACTAACGAGTCCAGCAGTTCATCATTTTTCACAAGTATAGGCACACTAACGAGTCCAGCAGTTCAGCATTTTTCACCAATGTAAGCACACTAACGAGTCCAGCACGAGTCCAGCAGTTCAGCATTTTTCACCAGTATAGGCACACTAACGAGTCCAGCAGTTCAGAATTTTTCACCAGTATAGGCACACTATTGAGTCCAGTTTCAGCATTTTTCACCAGTATAGGCACACTAATGAGTCCAGCAGTTCAGCATTTTTCACCAGTATAGGCACACTAATGAGTCCAGTTTCAGCATTTTCACCAGTATAGGCACACTCACGAGTCCAGCAGTTCAGCATTTTTAACCAGTATAGGAATACTAACGAGTCCAGCAGTTCAGCATTTTTCACCACTATAGGCACACTAACGAGTCCAGCAGTTCAGCATTTTTCACCAATATAAGCACACTAACAAGTCCAGCAGTTCAGCATTTTTCACCAATATAAGCACACTTACGAGTCAAGCAGTTCAGCATTTTTCACAACTATAGGCACACTAACAAGTCCAGCAGTTCAGCATTTTTCACCAGTATAGGCACACTAACGAGTCCAGCAGTTCAGCATTTTTCACCAGTATAGGCCCACTAACGAGCCCAGCAGTTCAGCATTTTTCACCAGTATAAGTACACTAACGAGTCCAGCAGTTCAGCATTTTTCACCAATATAAGCACACTAACGAGTCCAGCAGTTCAGCATTTTTCACCAGTATAGGCATACTAACGAGTCCAGCAGTTCTGCATTTTTCACCACTATAGGCACACTAACGAGTCCAGCAGTTCAGCATTTTTCACCAGTATAGGCACACTAACGAGTCCAGCAGTTCAGCATTTTTCACCACTATAGGCACACCAACGAGTCCAGCAGTTCAGCATTTTTTACCAATATAAGCACACTAACGAGTCCAGATGTTCAGCATTTTTCACCAATATAAGCACACTAACAAGTCCAGCAGTTCAGCATTTTTCACCAGTATAAGCACACTAACAAGTCTAGCAGTTCAGCATTTTTCACCACTATAGAAACACTAACGAGTGCAGCAGGTCAGCATTTTTCACCAATATAGGCACACTAACGAGTCCAGCAGTTCAGCATTTTTCACCAATATAAGCACACTAACGAGTCCAGATGTTCAGCATTTTTCACCAATATAAGCACACTAACAAGTCCAGCAGTTCAGCATTTTTCACCAGTATAGGCACACTAACAAGTCCAGCAGTTCAGCATTTTCACCAGTATAGGCACACTAACAAGTCCTGCAGTTCAGCATTTTTCACCAGTATAGGCTCACTAACGAGTGCAGCAGTTCAGCATTTTTCTCCAGTATAGGCACATTAACGAGTCCAGCAGTTCAGCATTTTTCACCAATATAAGCACACTAACGAGTCCAGCAGTTCAGCATTTTTCACCAGTATAGGCATACTAACGAGTCCAGCAGTTCTGCATTTTTCACCACTATAGGCACACTAACGAGTCCAGCAGTTCAGCATTTTTCACCACTATAGGCACACTAACGAGTCCAGCAGTTCATCATTTTTCACCAGTATAGGCATACTAACGAGTCCAGGAGATCAGCATTTTTCACCACTATAGGCACACTAACGAGTCCAGCAGTTCAGCATTTTTCACCAATATAAGCACACTAACAAGTCCAGCAGTTCAGCATTTTTCACCAGTATAGGCACACTATCGAGTCTAGCAGTTCAGCATTTTTCACCACTATAGGCACACTAACGAGTCCAGCAGTTCAGCATTTTTCACCAGTATAGGCATACTAACGAGTCCAGCAGTTCAGCATTTTTCACTAGTATAGGCACACTAACGAGTCCAGCAGTTCAGCATTTTTCACCAGTATAAACACACTAACGAGTCCAGCAGTTCAGCATTTTTCACCACTATAGGCACACTAACGAGTCCAGCAGTTCAGCATTTTTCACCAGTATAGGCACACTAACGAGTCCAGCAGTTCATCATTTTTCACCACTATAGGCACACTAACGTGTCCAGCTGTTCAGCATTTTTCACCAATATAAGCACACTAACGAGTCCAGCAGTTCAGCATTTTTCACCAATATAAACACACTAACGAGTCCAGCAGTTCAGCATTTTTCACCAATATAAGCACACTAACGAGTCCAGATGTTCAGCATTTTTCACCAATATAAGCACACTAACGAGTCCAGCAGTTCAGCATTTTTCACCAGTATAAGCACACTAACAAGTCTAGCAGTTCAGCATTTATCACCACTCACCACTATAGGCACACTAACGAGTGCAGCAGGTCAGCATTTTTCACCAGTATAGGCACACTAACGAGTCCAGCAGTTCAGCATTTTTCCCCAATATAAGTACACTAACGAGTCCAGCAGTTCAGCATTTTTCAACAGTATAGGCACACTATCGAGTCCAGCAGTTCAGCATTTTTCACCACTATAGGCACACTAACGAGTCCAGCAGTTCAGCATTTTTCACCAGTATAGGCACACTAACGAGTCCAGCAGTTCAGCATTTTTCACCATTATAGGCACACTAACGAGTCCAGCAGTTCAGCATTTTTCACCAATATAAGCACACTAACGAGTCCAGATGTTCAGCATTTTTCACCAATATAAGCACACTAAGGAGTCCAGCTGTTCAGCATTTTTCACCAGTATAAGCACACTAACAAGTCTAGCAGTTCAGCATTTTTCACCACTATAGGCACACTAACGAGTGCAGCAGGTCAGCATTTTTCACCAGTATAGGCACATTAACGAGTCCAGCAGTTCAGCATTTTTTCACCAATATAAGCACACTAACGAGTCCAGCAGTTCAGCATTTTTCACCAATATAAGTACACTAACGAGTCCAGCAGTTCAGCATTTTTCAACAGTATAGGCACACTAACGAGTCCAGCAGTTCAGCATTTTTCACCAGTATAGGCACACTAACAAGTCTAGCAGTTCAGCATTTTCACCAGTATAGGCACACTAACAAGTCCAGCAGTTCAGCATTTTTCACCAGTATAGGCTCAGTAACGAGTGCAGCAGTTCAGCATTTTTCACCAGTATAGGCACATTAACGAGTCCAGCAGTTCAGCATTTTTCACCAATATAAGCACACTAACGAGTCCAGCAGTTCAGCATTTTTCACCAGTATAGGCATACTAACGAGTCCAGCAGTTCTGCATTTTTCACCACTATAGGCACACTAACGAGTCCAGCAGTTCAGCATTTTTTCACCACTATAGGCACACTAACGAGTCCAGCAGTTCATCATTTTTCACCAGTATAGGCATACAAACGAGTCCAGCAGTTCAGCATTTTTCACCACTATAGGCACACTAACGAGTCCAGCAGTTCAGCATTTTTCACCAATATAAGCACACTAACAAGTCCAGCAGTTCAGCATTTTTCACCAGTATAGGCACACTATCGAGTCCAGCAGTTCAGCATTTTTCACCACTATAGGAACACAAACGAGTCAACAGTTCAGCATTTTTCACCAGTATAGGCATACTAACGAGTCCAGCAGTTCAGCATTTTTCACTAGTATAGGCACATTAACGAGTCCAGCAGTTCAGCATTTTTCACCAGTATAAACACACTAACGAGTCCAGCAGTTCAGCATTTTTCACCAGTATAGGCACACTAACGATTCCAGCAGTTCAGCATTTTTCACTAGTATAGGCACACTAACGAGTCCATCAGTTCAGCATTTTTCACAAGTATAGGCACACTAACGAGTCCAGCAGTTCAGCATTTTTCACCAATGTAAGCACACTAACGAGTCCAGCACGAGTCCAGCAGTTCAGCATTTTTCACCACTATAGGCACACTAACGAGTCCAGCAGTTCAGCATTTTTCACCAATATAAGCACACTAACGAGTCCAGCAGTTCAGCATTTTTCACCAATATAAACACACTAACGAGTCCAGCAGTTCAGCATTTTCACCAATATAAGCACACTAACGAGTCCAGCAGTCAGCATTTTTCACCAGTATAGGCACACTAACGAGTCCAGCAGTTCAGCAATTTTCACCAGTATAGGCACACTAACGAGTCCAGCAGTTCAGCATTTTTTACCACTATAGGCACACTAACGAGTCCAGCAGTTCAGCACTTTTCACCAGTATAATCCCACTAACGAGTCCAGCAGTTCAGCATTTTTCACCACTATAGGCACACTAACGAGTCAGCAGTTCAGCATTTTTCACCAGTATAGGCACACTAACGAGTCCAGCAGTTCAGCATTTTTCATCAATATAAGCACACTAACGAGTCCAGCAGTTCAGCATTTTTCACCAGTATAGGCACATTAACGAGTCCAGCAGTTCAGCATTTTTCACCAATATAAGCACACTAACGAGTCCAGCAGTTCAGCATGTTTCACCAGTATAGGCACACTAACGAGTCCAGAAGTTCAGCATATTTCACCACTATAGGCACACTAACGAGTCCAGCAGTTCAGCATTTTTCACCAGTATAGGCACACTAACGAGTCCAGTAGTTCAGCATTTTTCACCAGTATAGGCACACTAACAAGTCCAGCAGTTTAGCATTTTCACCAGTATAGGCACACTAACGAGTCCTGCAGTTCAGCATTTTTCACCACTTATAGGCACACTAACGAGTGCAGCAGTTCGGCATTTTTCACCAGTATAGGCACATTAATGAGTCCAGCAGTTCAGCATTTTTCACCAGTCTTGGCACACTAACGAGTCCAGCAGTTCAGCATTTTTCACCAGTATAGGCACACTAACGAGTCCAGCAGTTCAGCATTTTTCACCAATATAGGCACACTAACGAGTCCAGCAGTTCAGCATTTTTCACCAGTATAGGCGCACTAACGAGTCCAGCAGTTCAGCATTTTTCACCAATATAGGCACACTAACGAGTCCAGCAGTTCAGCATTTTTCACCAGTATAGGCACACTTACGAGTGCAGCAGTTCAGCGTTTTTCACCACTATAAGCACACTAACGAGTCCAGCAGTTCAGCATTTTTCACCACTATAGGCACACTAACGTGTCCAGCTGTTCAGCATTTTTCACCAATATAAGCACATTAACGAGTCCAGCAGTTCAGCATTTTTCACCAATATAAACACACTAACGAGTCCAGCAGTTCAGCATTTTTCACCAATATAAGCACACTAACGAGTCCAGCAGTTCAGCATTTTTCACCAGTATAGGCACACTAACTAGTCCAGCAGTTCAGCATTTTTCACCAATATAAGCACACTAACGAGTCCAGATGTTCAGCATTTTTCACCAATATAAGCACACTAACGAGTCCAGCAGTTCAGCATTTTTCACCAGTATAAGCACACTAACAAGTCTAGCAGTTCAGCATTTTTCACCACTATATGCACACTATGAGTGCAGCAGGGTCAGCATTTTTTCACCAGTATAGGCACACTAACGAGTCCAGCAGTTCAGCATTTATCACCAATATAAGTACACTAACGAGTCCAGCAGTTCAGCATTTTTCAACGGTATAGGCACACTATCGAGTCCAGCAGTTCAGCATTTTTTCACCACTATAGGCACACTAACGAGTCCATCAGTTCAGCATTTTTCACCAGTATAGGCACACTAACGAGTCCAGCAGTTCAGCATTTTTCACCTCTATAGGCACACTAACGAGACCAGCAGTTCAGCATTTTTCACCAATATAAGCACACTAACGAGTCCAGATGTTCAGCATTTTTCACCAATATAAGCACACTAACGAGTCCAGCTGTTCAGCATTTTTCACCAGTATAAGCACACTAACAAGTCTAGCAGTTCAGCATTTTTCACCACTATAGGCACACTAACGAGTGCAGCAGGTCAGCATTTTTCACCAGTATAGGCACACTAACGAGTCCAGCAGTTCAGCATTTTTCACCAATATAAGTACACTAACGAGTCCAGCAGTTCAGCATTTTTCACCAATATAAGCACACTAACAAGTCCAGCAGTTCAGCATTTTTCACCAGTATAGGCCCACTATCGAGTCCAGCAGTTCAGCATTTTTCACCACTATAGGCACACTAACGAGTCCAGCAGTTCAGCATTTTTCACCAGTATAGGCATACTAACGAGTCCAGCAGTTCTGAATTTTCACCACTATAGGCACACTAACGAGTCCAGCAGTTCAGCATTTTTCACCACTATAGGCATACTAACGAGTCCAGCAGTTCAGCATTTTTCACTAGTATAGGCACACTAACGAGTCCAGCAGTTCAGGATTTTTCACCAGTATAAACACACTAACGAGTCCAGCAGTTCAGCATTTTTCACCAGTATAGGCACACTAACGATTCCAGCAGTTCAGCATTTTTCACTAGTATAGGTACACTAACGAGTCCATCAGTTCAGCATTTTTCACAAGTATAGGCACACTAACGAGTCCAGTAGTTCAGCATTTTTCACCAATGTAAGCACACTAACGAGTCCAGCACGAGTCCAGCAGTTCAGCATTTTTCCCCACTATAGGCAATCTAACGAGTCCAGCAGTTCAGCATTTTTCACCAGTATAGGCACTCTAACGAGTCCAGCATTTCAGCATTTTTCTCCACTATAGGAACACTAACGAGTCCAGCAGTTCAGCATTTTTCACCAGTATAGGCACACTAACGAGTCCAGCAGTTCAGCATTTTTCACCAGTATAGGCACATTAACAAGTCCAGCAGTTCAGCATTTTCACCAGTATAGGCACACTAACAAGTCCGGCAGTTCAGCATTTTTCACCAGTATAGGCTCACTAACGAGTGCAGCAGTTCAGCATTTTTCACCAGTATAGGCACATTAACGAGTCCAGCAGTTCAGCATTTTTCACCAATATAAGCACACTAACGAGACCAGCAGTTCAGCATTTTTCACCAGTATAGGCATACTAACGAGTCCAGCAGTTCTGAATTTTCTCCACTATAGGCACACTAACGAGTCCAGCAGTTCAGCATTTTTCACCACTATAGGCACACTAACGAGTCCAGCAGTTCATCATTTTTCACCAGTATAGGCATACTAACGAGTCCAGCAGTTCAGCATTTTTCACCACTATAGGCACACTAACGAGTCCAGCAGTTCAGCATTTTTCACCAGTATAGGCACTCTAACGAGTCCAGCATTTCAGCATTTTTCTCCACTATAGGCACACTAACGAGTCCAGCAGTTCAGCATTTTTCACCAGTATAGGCACACTAACGAGTCCAGCAGTTCAGCATTTTTCACCACTATAGGCACACTAACGAGTCCAGCAGTTCAGCATTTTTCACCAGTATAGTCATACTAACGAGTCCAGCAGTTCAGCATTTTTCACTAGTATAGGCACACTAACGAGTCCAGCAGTTCAGCATTTTTCACCAGTATAAACACACTAACGAGTCCAGCAGTTCAGCATTTTTCACCAGTATAGGCACACTAACGATTCCAGCAGTTCAGCATTTTTCACTAGTATAGGTACACTAACGAGTCCATCAGTTCAGCATTTTTCACAAGTATAGGCACACTAACGAGTCCAGCAGTTCAGCATTTTTCACCAATGTAAGCACACTAACGAGTCCAGCACGAGTCCAGCAGTTCAGCATTTTACCCCACTATAGGCACACTAACGAGTCCAGCAGTTCAGCATTTTTCACCAGTATAGGCACACTAACGAGTCCAGCATTTCAGCATTTTTCTCCACTATAGGCACACTAACGTGTCAGCTGTTCAGCATTTTTCACCAATATAAGCACACTAACGAGTCCAGCAGTTCAGCATTTTTTCACCAATATAAACACACTAACGAGTCCAGCAGTTCAGCATTTTTCACCAATATAAGCACACCAACGAGTCACTCTTTTCAGCATTTTTCACCAGTATAGGCACACTAAGGGGTCCAGCAGTTCAGCATTTTTCACGAGTATAGGCACACTAACGAGACCAGCAGTTCAGCATTTTTCATCAATATAAGCACACTAACGAGTCCAGCAGTTCTGCATTTTTCACCAGTATAGGCACACTAACGAGTCCAGCAGTTCAGCATTTTTCACCAGTATAGGCACACTAACGAGTCCAGCAGTTCAGCAATTTTTCACCAGTATAGGCACACTAACGAGTCCAGCAGTTCAGCATTTTTCACCACTATAGGCACACTAACGAGACCAGCAGTTCAGCATTTTTTACCAGTATAGGCACACTTACGAGTCCAGCAGTTCAGCATTTTTCACCACTATAGGCACACTAACGAGTCCAGCAGTTCAGCATTTTTCACCAGTATAGGCACACTAACGAGTCCAGCAGTTCAGCATTTTTCACCAGTATAGGCACACTAACAAGTCCAGCAGTTTAGCATTTTCACCAGCATAGGCACACTAACGAGTCCTGCAGTTCAGCATTTTTCACCACTATTGGCACACTACGAGTGCAGCAGTTCGGCATTTTTCACCAGTATAGGCACATTAATGAGTCCAGCAGTTCAGCATTTTTCACCATTCTAGGCACACTAACGAGTCCAGCAGTTCAGCATTTTTCACCAGTATAGGCACACTAACGAGTCCTGCACTTCAGCATTTTTCACCAATATAGGCACACTTCTGAGTCCAGCAGTTCAGCGTTTTTCACCACTATAAGCACACTAACGAGTCCAGCAGTTCAGCATTTTTCACCAGTATAGGCACACTAACTAGTCCAGCAGTTCAGCATTTTTCACCAATATAAGCACTCTAACGAGTCCAGATGTTCAGCATTTTTCACCAATATAAGCACACTAACGAGTCCAGCAGTTCAGCATTTTTCACCAGTATAAGCACACTAACAAGTCTAGCAGTTCAGCATTTTTCACCACTATATGCACACTAACGAGTGCAGCAGGGTCAGCATTTTTCACCAGTATAGGCACACTAACGAGTCCAGCAGATCAGCATTTATCACCAATATAAGTACACTAACGAGTCCAGCAGTTCAGCATTTTTCAACGGTATAGGCACACTATCGAGTCAAGCAGTTCAGCATTTTTCACCACTATAGGCACACTAACGAGTCCAGCAGTTCAGCATTTTTCACCAGTATAGGCACACTAACGAGTCCAGCAGTTCAGCATTTTTCACCACTATAGGCACACTAACGAGTCCAGCAGTTCAGCATTTTTCACCAATATAAGCACACTAACGAGTCCAGATGTTCAGCATTTTTCACCAATATAAGCACACTTACGATTCCAGCTGTTCAGCATTTTTCACCAGTATAGACACATTAACAAGTCCAGCAGTTCAGCATTTTCACCAGTATAGGCACACTAACAAGTCCGGCAGTTCAGCATTTTTCACCAGTATAGGCTCACTAACGAGTGCAGCAGTTCAGCATTTTTCACCAGTATAGGCACACTAACGAGTCCAGCAGTTCAGCATTTTTCACCAATATAAGCACACTAACGAGACCAGCAGTTCAGCATTTTTCACCAGTATAGGCATACTAACGAGTCCAGCAGTTCTGAATTTTCACCACTATAGGCACACTAACGAGTCCAGCAGTTCAGCATTTTTCACCACTATAGGCACACTAACGAGTCCAGCAGTTCATCATTTTTCACCAGTATAGGCATACTAACGAGTCCAGCAGTTCAGCATTTTTCACCACTATAGGCACACTAACAAGTCCGGCAGTTCAGCATTTTTCACCAGTATAGGCTCACTAACGAGTGCAGCAGTTCAGCATTTTTCACCAGTATAGGCACACTAACGAGTCCAGCAGTTCAGCATTTTTCACCAATATAAGCACACTAACGAGACCAGCAGTTCAGCATTTTTCACCAGTATAGGCATACTAACGAGTCCAGCAGTTCTGAATTTTCACCACTATAGGCACACTAACGAGTCCAGCAGTTCAGCATTTTTCACCACTATAGGCACACTAACGAGTCCAGCAGTTCATCATTTTTCACCAGTATAGGCATACTAACGAGTCCAGCAGTTCAGCATTTTTCACCACTATAGGCACACTAACGAGTCCAGCAGTTCAGCATTTTTCACCAATATAAGCACACTAACAAGTCCAGCAGTTCAGCATTTTTCACCAGTATAGGCCCACTATCGAGTCCAGCAGTTCAGCATTTTTCACCACTATAGGCACACTAACGAGTCCAGCAGTTCAGCATTTTTCACCAGTATAGGCATACTAACGAGTCCAGCAGTTCAGCATTTTTCACCAGAATAGGCACACTAACGATTCCAGCAGTTCAGCATTTTTCACTAGTATAGGTACACTAACGAGTCCATCAGTTCAGCATTTTTCACAAGTATAGGCACACTAACGAGTCCAGCAGTTCAGCATTTTTCACCAATGTAAGCACACTAACGAGTCCAGCACGAGTCCAGCAGTTCAGCATTTTTCCCCACTATAGGCACACTAACGAGTCCAGCAGTTCAGCATTTTTCACCAGTATAGGCACACTAACGAGTCCAGCATTTCAGCATTTTTCTCCACTATAGGCACACTAACGTGTCCAGCTGTTCAGCATTTTTCACCAATATAAGCGCACTAACGAGTCCAGCAGTTCAGCATTTTTCACCAATATAAACACACTAACGATTCCAGCAGTTCAGCATTTTTCACCAATATAAGCACACTAACGAGTCACTCTCTTCAGCATTTTTCACCAGTATAGGCACACTAACGAGTCCAGCAGTTCAGCATTTTTCACGAGTATAGGCACACTAACGAGTCCAGCAGGTCAGCATTTTTTCACCAGTATAGGCACACTAACAAGTCCAGCAGTTCAGCATTTTTCATCAATATAAGCACACTAACGAGTCCAGCAGTTCTGCATTTTTCACCAGTATAAGCACACTAACAAGTCTAGCAGTTCAGCATTTTTCACCACTATATGCACACTAACGAGTGCAGCAGGTCAGCATTTTTCACCAGTATAGGCACACTAACGAGTCCAGCAGATCAGCATTTATCACCAATATAAGTACACTAACGAGTCCAGCAGTTCAGCATTTTTCAACGGTATAGGCACACTATCGAGTCAAGCAGTTCAGCATTTTTCACCACTATAGGCACACTAACGAGTCCAGCAGTTCAGCATTTTTCACCAGTATAGGCACACTAACGAGTCCAGCAGTTCAGCATTTTTCACCACTATAGGCACACTAACGAGTCCAGCAGTTCAGCATTTTTTCACCAATATAAGCACACTAACGAGTCCAGATGTTCAGCATTTTTCACCAATATAAGCACACTTACGATTCCAGCTGTTCAGCATTTTTCACCAGTATAGACACATTAACAAGTCCAGCAGTTCAGCATTTTCACCAGTATAGGCACACTAACAAGTCCGGCAGTTCAGCATTTTTCACCAGTATAGGCTCACTAACGAGTGCAGCAGTTCAGCATTTTTCACCAGTATAGGCACACTAACGAGTCCAGCAGTTCAGCATTTTTCACCAATATAAGCACACTAACGAGACCAGCAGTTCAGCATTTTTCACCAGTATAGGCATACTAACGAGTCCAGCAGTTCTGAATTTTCACCACTATAGGCACACTAACGAGTCCAGCAGTTCAGCATTTTTCACCACTATAGGCACACTAACGAGTCCAGCAGTTCATCATTTTTCACCAGTATAGGCATACTAACGAGTCCAGCAGTTCAGCATTTTTCACCACTATAGGCACACTAACAAGTCCGGCAGTTCAGCATTTTTTCACCAGTATAGGCTCACTAACGAGTGCAGCAGTTTCAGCATTTTTCACCAGTATAGGCACACTAACGAGTCCAGCAGTTCAGCATTTTTCACCAATTATAAGCACACTAACGAGACCAGCAGTTCAGCATTTTTCACCAGTATAGGCATACTAACGAGTCCAGCAGTTCTGAATTTTCACCACTATAGGCACACTAACGAGTCCAGCAGTTCAGCATTTTTCACCACTATAGGCACACTAACGAGTCCAGCAGTTCATCATTTTTTCACCAGTATAGGCATACTAACGAGTCCAGCAGTTCAGCATTTTTCACCACTATAGGCACACTAACGAGTCCAGCAGTTCAGCATTTTTCACCAATATAAGCACACTAACAAGTCCAGCAGTTCAGCATTTTTTCACCAGTATAGGCCCACTATCGAGTCCAGCAGTTCAGCATTTTTCACCACTATAGGCACACTAACGAGTCCAGCAGTTCGAAAAGGCATTTTTCACCAGTATAGGCATACTAACGAGTCCAGCAGTTCAGCATTTTTCACCAGAATAGGCACACTAACGATTCCAGCAGTTCAGCATTTTTCACTAGTATAGGTACACTAACGAGTCCATCAGTTCAGCATTTTTCACAAGTATAGGCACACTAACGAGTCCAGCAGTTCAGCATTTTTCACCAATGTAAGCACACTAACGAGTCCAGCACGAGTCCAGCAGTTCAGCATTTTTCCCCACTATAGGCCACACTAACGAGTCCAGCAGTTCAGCATTTTTCACCAGTATAGGCACACTAACGAGTCCAGCATTTCAGCATTTTTCTCCACTTATAGGCACACTAACGTGTCCAGCTGTTCAGCATTTTTCACCAATATAAGCGCACTAACGAGTCCAGCAGTTCAGCATTTTTCACCAATATAAACACACTAACGATTCCAGCAGTTCAGCATTTTTCACCAATATAAGCACACTAACGAGTCACTCTCTTCAGCATTTTTCACCAGTATAGGCACACTAACGAGTCCAGCAGTTCAGCATTTTTCACCAGTATAGGCACACTAACGAGTCCA